>JAAIIK010000392.1:115243-129977 GCA_014706435.1 Silurus glanis
TGTGTGTGTGTGTGTGTGTGTGTGTGTGTGTGTGTGTGTGTGTGTGTGTATACATGCAGAAACATGCATTTTTCCTCTCACTGCGTGTACTGAGGGTGAAATGAACATAAATATAGAAATATTTCAGTGCACAAACAATAAATAAACTGGATATAATGATCATTTTCTTAACAGTAAAACTATCAGTGAGGGGTTTGGATCAGTTCCTGACTTGTCCACCAGGGGGAGACACTTTCTGATGAACACTTCCCAGGGTGTCTTACAGAAATGTGTTACTTTTTTGTAATTTTCCATCTGTTCCTCCTTTTGTTCCTGTAGGCCATCGTTGGTCTGATCCGTAACTTGGCACTTTGTCCAGCCAATCAGGCACCACTAAGGGAGGCAGGTGCAATACCACGGTTGGTTAACCTTCTGCTGAAGGCTCATCAGGACCTACAGAGACTCAGCACAAAAAACACCTACCAGGTAATCAGCCATCAGCTACTGAGGTCATCACTGGGTAAGAAACACCATCAGCTACCTTTAATTGATTAATTCTCAGTGTAAGTACAGGAGAGGAGTGAGTGTGGGGTTTATCGTATTTTATTTCTGTTTTACATCTCAGAGTGTGTGTGTGTGTGTGTGTGTGTGTGTGTGTGTGTGTGTGTGTGTGGGGGGGGGGGGTGGGGGTTGGTCTTTTTTTCACAAAGTCTGCTGCCTCAGTTTTTATGATGGCAGTTTGCATAACTCCAGAATGTTATGAAGAGAGTTCCTCTTTGCCATGAAAATGAATTTAATCCCAAAAAAACCCATTTCCACTGCATTTCAGCTCTTCCACAAAAGGTCCAGCCGACATCATGTCAGTGATTCTGTCGTTCACCTCTCTAATTCATTGATTCTCTCGTGTATTGCCTGATTTACATATGGTTGAAATGACAATAAAAGCTTCTTGATTTAACTTAAAACATGTGAGAGTGTTGATGAGGACGAGGCTGTGGATCACTCCGTCATGCTGATTGAGAATAACAGACTGGACAGGAGGGGATTCACAGGTGAAGATACTGCTGCTAATAATACTGCACCTTACTCAACCATTTATTTGCTCATCAAGTACTTCAAGGAGAGCGGTTCAGTTGTTGTGAATAAGACGTCAGGGCACCCAAGAAAGTCTAGCAAGCACCAAGACTATTTTCTAAAGTTGATTCAGCTGCGTGATCGGGGCACCACCAGTGCAGAGGTTACTCAGGAACGGCAGCAGACAGGTATGAGTGCATCTGCACAGTGAGGTGAAGACTTTTGGAGGATGGCCTGGTGTCAAGAAGGGCAACAAAGCATCCACATCTCTCCAGGAAAAATTTCAGGAACATACTGATATTTTGCAAACGATACAGGGATTGGACTGCTGAGGACGGGGGTAAAGTCATGTTCTCTGATGAATACCCTGTATGCTTATTTGTGCCATCTGGAAAAAAGCTTGTCCAGAGCATAAAAGATGAGGCTTCCATTAGTCCTGCGTCATGCCAACAGTAAAGCACCCTGAGACCATTCATGTGTGCGGTCGCTGCTCATTCACAATTTTGCCTGAAAACACAGCCATGAACAACTTCTACCAACCATCAAGAACAGTTTGTTGATGAACAGTGCCTTTTCCAGCACGATGGAGCTCCTTGTTACAAGGGAAAAGAGATAAATGAATAATTCGGGGAGCAAAGCATCGAGATTTTGGGTCCATGGCCGGGAAACTCCCCAGACCTTAATCCCATTAAAAACTTGTGGTCAATCCTCAGGAGGCAGGTACTGTCGAAACTCAGACCCCATGTCTTAGCAGACATCAATTTAGTGGCTTATGGTTCAAATGAGTTTTAGCTATTCACTAATTAATTATCAATAATTTTAAAAACTTTAAATAATACATAAACAAATCAATTAAGAGATCTTCAAGTCAAAGAATGAGAAGGAGTAAATCAGATTTATTGCAGTCAATTCAGCTCACACCTTTTTCTTGAAAAACCTCTGGGGTGTTTCCTCTGTCTGGAAATCATCCTGTGTTTTGTTTACACTTTGTCTAGGAAAGTCTTATTTTTCACATCTTGGTTTAAAAAAAAAAACAGGGCTTTAGTTTTCACACACCAACTCTTTTCTACAAATGATTTTCCTGTTTTTGTACCTCTCTTCTTTTTCTTAGCTTTTTGTTTTTTTTAAATCTTCTCTGTTCTCAAAAATATTTCTTGTGCTTTGAATACTATAGTCCTTCTTTATATGGAATTTCCTGTTTTTCTCTCATCCTGTCTGGACTTCAAGCTTATGCTCTCATAGAAACATCTTTCTTACTGTGTATCTTGGGCATTGAATCTTTTATACAATTCTCACAACTTTTCTCCTACATCCTTACCTCAGAGAGTGTGGAGAACTCACCATTTACATCAACAAACTGATAGCAATCAGTCAAATAAGACCTGAGCCAAGAGAGAGCTGTTCCCATTATTCCAACAACATTCTCCAGTCCAGCAATTACTTCGTTATTGCACTAATGGACTGTCTACACAAAAACTTATACTCACTTGTACACTTGCTCATTTCTCACCTCACACTTTGTTATTGCCCTAATGGACTGTCTGCACAAAACTATGCTCATTTGTACACTTGCTCTTCTTTGTATTGCTGCTCACCATTACCTAATTACCATTGTATATATACCCGTTTCCTGTTTATAGTAATAGCAATATATTATGTTCACCGTTCACATCCTTCTGTAAATTTCTATTTATAGTAATAGTATACAGATACACATCTGTAAATTACTGTTTATAGTCCTATTGTTACGCAGTAGATATGGAGGCAGAAGCCGGAATATCAGCAAACCGTGTTTATTAACAAAAAAGGCAGAGCCAACACAAAATACCCGCAGTGATAGGGATAATCCGGTGGTGCGCTCTGGGAGCGTTCCCCACAAAGTCCTGAACTGGCGAGAGGCAGTCCGTAAATACAATCCACGGTGCGTTACGGAGGAAGCGAGGCGCGGAGGCAGCAACGGAAAAGGGTCGGCAATCCGGGGTGCGCTTTGGAAGGATGCAGCCGTGGAGAGAGCGAGGAGTCCGGGAGGCGAAGGTACGTAGCGGGATACGCATACCCGAACACACATACCACAATGAACCTACAATAATGGACACCGAGTGCGGAAGAATGTGGGGTTTATGTAGGGCCTGGTGATGAGCGGAGTGAATAAGAGCCAGGTGTGTGTGATTAGCATGACGGCGAGGAGCTCCGTGCGGGCGGGGCACGCATGGGAGAAGAAGCAGGGTGCTTCGGGGAATGCCGAGGTTTGACAGCGGCCGAAGGGTGCGTGGCAGGTGGATTCCTGACACCACCCCCCAAAGGGGCGGCACCGGACGCCCCCAACCCACAGAAAGCCCAGTGGGCCGGGGCACTCGGAAGAGGGCCCCTCCAATCGTCCAGGGTCGAAGGGGACCCGGCTGGAACCGCCACGGAACCGGGAAAAGCCGGGAAGGACCTGAGGCGGAGCGACCACCCCTGTGGAGAGCTGGAATGGGACAACGACCTCAGCGGGGACCCGTAACGGAGCACAGCCCAATGCGGAGGCCAGGAATGGAGCGAAGCCCTCGGCAAAGACTGGAGTCGGAGAGACGACCACCATGGAGACTCGGAGCGGAACGACGCCCTCGGCGAAGACTGGAGGCGGAGAGACGACCACCATGGAGACTCGGAGCGGAACGACGCCCTCGGCGGAGACAGGAAGCAGAGAGACGCCCAAGGCGGAGACCGGAGACTGAGCAACGTCTGCCACGGAGGCCCGGAACTGCGCGACGTCCACCGCGGAGGTCTGGAGCAGGGAGGTGTCCTCCAAGGAGGTCTGGGTTGGAGCGAAACCCTCGGCAAGGACCGGAGACCGGGCGATGTCCTCGGCGGAGACCGGAGGCTGCGTGACGTCCTTGGGGGAGGTCTGGAGCTGAGAGACGGTGCCCCTGGCAACGACCAGAGGCTGGGCGAACCCCTCGGCGGCGACTGGAGGCAGAGAGACGTCTCCGGTGAGGGATAGGGACCCAGCAGCGCCCGCAGCGGAGTCCGGAGCTGAGTGACCCCCAAAGCGGAGAGCAGAGGCTGAGAGACGCCCTCGGTGGTGTCCAGGGGCGGCGCAACGCCCACTGTGGAGGCCCGGGGCAGAGCGATGTCCTCTGCACAGATCTGGAACAGCGAGGTGCCCACCCCGGAGGCCAGGAATGGATCGATGTCCCCCACAAAGGCCTGGAACTGAGCCACTTCCACCACAGAAACCCGGACCGGCACGGCGACCTTGGTGACAGCGGGGGGTCCTCAGCGGGGATCGGAGGCCGAGCGACGCCCTCTATGTTGACCAGGAGCGGAACGACGCCCTTGGTGGAGCCCAAAGACAGAGAGACGCCCTCCGCGGGGTTCATAGGCGTGAGATCGCCTTCCAGGGAGCTCGGGGGCGAGACGTCGCCTTGAGTGAAGCTCGGTTGTGTGACGTCGTCCTTAGAGGGACTCGGAGGCGAGACGTCACCGTCGGAGGAGCTCGGAGGCAAGCCATCGCCTTGGGAGGAGCTCGGAGGTGAGGCGTCGCCATTGGAGGAGCTCGCATGCCTTATGTCGCTTTCAGGAAAGCTCGTATGCGGGACGTCGTCTGCAGAGGAGCTTGGGTCTGTGGGGTTGCCTTTAGAGGAACCTGGGACCGCGACATCACGATCGGGTGGCTCTGGCCGAGGAGTTTTGGGCGACGATGGAGCTCTCCAGAGGGCCTTCACCCACTGCTTCACCCTCGGAGAGGTCCAGCAGAGCGATGGTGCCTCCACCAGGACCTGGGCCGGTGGCACGCACGGGAGAAGAAGCAGGCTGCTTCGGGGAATGCCAAGGTTTGACAACCGCCGAAGGGGGTGTGGCAGGTGGCTTCCTGACACCTATAATACCATTTAATTTAATGTAACCTTTATTTATGTAAATCATGTAAACACTGTATATACTGCACTTGCTGCTGTTGCACTCTGTTTAGACCCAAACTGCATTTTGTTGCCTTGTACATGTGTAATGACAATAAAGTTGAATCTAATCTAATCTAATTATGATCAATGGTGTGAAAAGCTGCACTGAGGTCGAGCAAAACTAGTAAAGAGACAAAACAGAGGCCAATAACAGTCATTTACCACCTTAACTAGCGCCGTCTCTGTGCTATGATGAGGCCGAAATGCTGACTGTTACATTTCATAAATGTTATTCCTCAGTAGATGTGAGCAGAACTGCTGTGCTACAACCTTTTCTAGAATCTTGGAGATAAAGGGGAGGTTTGATATTGGACTGTAGTTGGACAGCTGACATGGTGAAGGTCAGGTTTCTTAATTAGGGGGTTGATAACTGCAGTTTGAAGGATGTAGGTACATAACCAGTGCTAATGGAAGAGTTTATTATTTTTAAAACAGGTTTAATTCCCTCTGGAATTATCTGTTTGAGGAAAATTGGAACACAAATATTGACTCTTTGCATAAACTTAATGTAATTGTAAATAAAACATGTGTAATTATACTTCAGTATACCATAGTAACATCTGACAAAAAGATGTAAAAACACTGAAGCAGCAGACATTAATATTTGTGTCATTCTCAAAACATTTGGTCGCAGGTGTATAATAGTGTTTTTTTTTCTTTCATTAATCTTCTCCCGCTTATCCGTAATTCGGGTCGCGGGGCAGCAGTCTAAGCAGATTCCCTAGACACTTCTCCGTGTCCAGGGAACGGGTTGTCAAGACCCCCGCCTTCGACTGCTGCCCGATCCTCTCAGCACCGGTCCCTTACGGTCCCTCCTGCAGGTGGTGAGCCCACGGGAAGGCGGCCCCACGTCACTCTGACGTCACGGTCCTTGATTTAATATTATTAATTTATAATAGTGTGTTAGTGGTTAAAACACAGTGTGTATGTGTGTGTGTGTGTGTGTGTGTGTGTATGTGAGTGTAGATCAATTTGTGTTAGCGTTTGTGACTCGGTGTGTGTGTGGTGTGTGTGTGTGTGGCGAGTGTAGGGGAGTGTGTATTTGCAGTTGGGACAAGGTGTGTGTGGTTGTGTATAGAGGAGTGTGTGTTAGCGGTCAGCGGTATAGAGAACATAGTCTCTGCCTCCCTCATGAACAGTGCCATAGTGGTTTTCTAAATAATGTTGATGCAATGGTGAAAAAACAAACATCCCATAATTTACTTGCATTAACCTTCTCCATTAAAATCTACGAAATGGTAACGATCAGACAGGTAGGATTTAAACCAGCTTAATGCCTGTCCCTGAATGCTGATGTAATTCTGTAAGCGATCTAGGACAGGGGTGGCCAACCCGAGGCTCGCGAGCCGCATGCGGCTCTTTGGCTGGTTTCACGCGGCTCTTACGTTCATATCGAAGTTTGTGTTTGTTTGTTTTTTAATGTTTTTTTTTTTTAAACTACAGCCCGCGGGCCACATCCGGCCCTTTGTACGTCCCTGTCCGGCCCGCGTGAGGCCAATCATAAATTACAGGGATGCACCGAAAATTTTCGGCCGAAATACCTAAATGACCGAAACAACACGGCAGAAACACAACTGTAATGACGCAATAAAAAAGCGCAGCCAGCACACGGTTATCTGGATAAGAGCCAACATGTCTGCGGTGTGCGGATAGCGATTTGCAAAACATGCAATGCTGAAATTTCAAGAGGGGGTGTATCTGCAAAGAGTTTCTCCAAGTCGGGTTTAATTTATCACCTGAAATCCAAACATCCCGATTGCCATTCTAAATACGAGAAGAACGCTGCGCAGAAAAGTAAAGTCAATCCGAGTATGCGCACTCCGTCTGTAGAGGACGTTTTTGAAAAGGCAGGAAAGTTTTCCAGTGATGTGCCAAGGCAAAAGGCAGAACACAAAAAATTATGGATTTCATTGCCTTTTGAATTGAATTTTCATTTCGGTGCATCCCTAAAATATTATCGTTGGTGTGGCCCTCTGACACAATTCAGGTTTCTCATGTGGCCCCTTGTAAAAATTAATTGCCCCCCCCTGCGGTATATTCATCTCACGCACATGCGCATTTGAAGAAAATACCGTATTGAACTCAAGGGAAGTGAACACGCATATATAAAAAAAAACACAAACAAAGTCTGTGTTTTCTACCCTGAAACACGTGAAATCAAAGCATCGATCTGTTCTGACTGACACCCATGTGAAAGAATTGCAACAACGGAATACGAGGCAGATTTGAAGGGGATTGTTCAAGGCAAGGAATGCCAAAAGTCCCACTAAGTAACATGCATAGTAAAAGAAAAACGCTATTGTAAATGATTATATTTTTGTTTGTGGACTTGGTTAAACTGAGAGTGTGTGTGTGTGAGAGACAGTGCACACAATGTTCATTGTTGAAAATGACTGTCCTGTGGTCTTAGAACTGTAGGAGTCCATTTCTGTCATTATGTTGGTGTGTGACATTTACAATAAATCTGGCTGAGCAGAGGTGTGTGTGTGTGTGTGTGTGTGTGTGTGTGTGTGTGTGTAAGAGGAAGGGATGGGTGATGTTCGTGTGTGCCCATGTGTATGATGTGGCTCTTTGCGGTAACACAGTAAAAAATGTGGCTCTCGGTCTCTGACTGGTTGGCCACCCCTGATCTAGGAGGAGATCATGATCTATAGTGTCGAACGCAGCACTAAGATCTAGTAAAACTAACAGCGAGATGAAGCCTTGGTCTGAAGCTAAAAACAGGTCATTAGTGATTTTAACTAGGGCAGTTTCTGTGCTATGATGGAGCCTAAAACCTGACTGAAACTCTTCATAGATATTGTTCTCTTGTAAGTGGGAACATAACTGGGCAGATAGATATTCTATCTATCTATCTATCTATCTATCTATCTATCTATCTATCTATCTATCTATCTAACTAAATGTACAGTTGAAACCAGATATTTACATACACTTTAGAAAAAAACAACTTTTATTTCTTTACTGTCATACATTAAATCAGAGTAAACTTTTTCTGTTTTAAATCAATAAACATTAACATATTTTTTGCATTTGTTAAATGTCAGAATCGAGTGAGGGAGAATTTGTATGTATTTTTATCATCACTTTCAACAAAGTCAGAAGTATACATACACTGTTTATCGTGCCTTTAAACAAAAATAAAACTCCAGATGATTCCATTCTGAGCTTAAGAAGCCTCTGATAGGTTCATTGATTCCATTTGAGTTAATTGGTGGCACACCTGTGGATGCATATAAAGGCACACCTCAAACACAGAGCTGCTTTCTTTGACATCATGGGAAAATCAAGAGAAATCCACCAAGACATCAGAAAAAGAATTGTTGACCTCCACAAGTATGGCTCATCCTTAGGTGCAATTTCCAGATGCCTGAAGGTCCCACGTTCATCCGTTCAGACAATAATACGCAAGTATAAAAAACATGGGAATGTACAACCATCATACCGCTCAGGAAGGAGACGGATCCCGAGTCCCAGAGAGGGGACTTTTGTTGCGAAATGTGCAAATCAACCCCAGGACAACAGCAAAAGCTCTTGTGAAGATGCTGGCTGAAACTGGTAAGACAGTGTCATTATCCACAGTAAAACGAATACTGTACCACCATGAGCTGAAAGGTTACTGTCAGGGTGCGAGAAACAGGAGGCGGACGCCGGAATATAGCACGCTCAGGTTTATTGACAAGAGTGAGTGAGAGAGAAATACACCAGCACACGCACGCGCGCAAACACAAGTCCTGTGAGAGAGTCCGAGGTACGCTTGGGGAGAAGCGTAGTGGATCGGAGATGCGCGGAGGAGAAGTGAAGCCGGTACCGGATAGCGGAACCCGAATAGAATGGGAAAGACCGAACCCACACATCCAGCCGTACGTAGAGTCCAACACATGCAATAACGAACGGCAAGTGGATGTGAGTGAGGGGTTTATGTAGGAGCGGGGTGGAGTGATGATGAGCTTCAGGTGTGCGTGGTTTAACCTGGAGCTCCAGAGAGAGAGGAGGCATGATTGGTGATGAACTCCAGGTGTGTGTGGTTAAACCTGGAGCTCTAGGGAGAGCGGAGGCATAGAGAGCCACCAAAGGGGGGCGTGGCAGGTGGACCCCTGAAATTACCCCCCCCAGAGGGGGCGGCACCTGACGCCCCAAACCCACAGATGTCCGGAGGGCCAGGGCACTCGGAGGAGGATCCTGGTGTCCGTCCAGGGTCGAAAGGGGCCTGGTCAGAGCCGCTGCGGAACCGGAGAAAGCCGGGAAGGACCTGAGGTGGGGTGACAGCCCAGGCGGAGCGCAGGAACCGGATGATGCCATCCCGGAGACACGGGACGGAAAGACATCAGCGGAGGCCGGAGGCGGAGAAAAGGCTCCGGCGTAGGACAGGGGCCAAGCTGTGCCCGCAGTGGAGTCCAGAGGCTGAGTGACCTCCACGGCAGAGACCCGAAACCGAGTGACGCACTCGGCGGCAATCAGGGGCGGATTGACGCCCACTGGGGAGGTCTGGAGCGGAGTGATGTCCAGCACGGAGGACCGGAATGGAGTGACGACTTTGGCGGAGACCCGGACCGAAGGGGTGCCAACCACGGAGATCAGGAGCAGAGCTATGTCCGTAGCAGAGACCGGAGAATGTGTGATGCACTCGGTGTAGACGAGAAACGGGATTCCCCAGACAGCAGAGAGATGTGGAGCGCGATCTTTGCTCCTTCCGTTATGTAGGAGGCTGAATTCGACTCCACATATCCACCAACACGCCGTGAAAATCTGCCCCATTCTGCCGTTTTGCCGGAGAAGCGAGCCGGGAATCCCGTGACGTCACCGAGCACGAATCGCGTGAAACGGCAGCAGATGTCAGGGTCTTTCCCGGGGCGGAGCTTGGCGGCCGCTTCATCGCGACGGAGCGAATCCTTCCTCCGAGGTTTGGTTCGCACCGGGACCACGGCGGTAATCCGATCATCTTTCCTTTTTTTTTTTTTTTTTTTTTGTATATTCCCCTTCGGGAGGTTCGTTATTCTGTCAGGGTGCGAGTGAAACAGGAGGCGGACGCCGGAATACAGCTCGCTCACGTTTATTTACAAGAGTGAGTGAGAGAGAAATACACCAGCGCACACACACGCGCGCGCGCGCAAACACACACACACACACACACACACACACAGACGCACGCACTCACAAGTCCTGTGAGAGAGTCCGAGGTACGCTTGGGGAGAAGCGTGGTGGATCGGAGATGTGCGGAGGAGAAGTGAATCCGGTACCGGATAGCGGAACCCGAATAGAACGGGAAACACCGAACCCACACATCCAGCCGTACGTAGAGTCCAACACATGCAATAACGAACAGCAAGTGAATGTATGTGAGGGGTTTATGTAGGAGCGGGGTGGAGTGATGAGGAGCTTCAGGTGTGCGTGGTTTAACCTGGAGCTCCAGAGAGAGAGGAGGCATGATTGGTGATAAACTCCAGGTGTGTGTGGTTAAACCTGGAGCTCTAGGGAGAGCGGAGGCATAGAGAGCCACCAAAGGGGGGCGTGGCAGGTGGATCCCTGACAGTTACTCTGGGAGGAGAAAGCCATTACTTCAAAACCACCATTAAAAAAGCCAGACTACAGTTTGCAACTGCACATGAGGGAAAAAAATCTTAATTTCTGGAGACATGTCCTGTGGTCTGACGAAACAAAACTTGAACTGTTCGGCCATAATGATAAACGGTATATTTGGAGGAAAAAGGGCGAAGCTTTGAAGCCTCAGAACACCATCCCAACTGTCAAGTATGGGGGTGGGAGTATAATGTTGTGGGGCTGCTTTGCTGCAGGAGGGACTGGTGCACTTTACAAAATAGATGGCATCATGAGAAAAGAAAATGATGTGGATATATTAAAGCAACATCTGAAGACATCAGCCAGGAAGTTAAAGCTTGGGTGCAAATGGGACTTCCAAATGGACAATGACCCCAAGCATACCTCCAAATTAGTTACAAAGTGGCTTAAGGGCAACAAAGTCAAGGTATTGGAGTGGCCATCACAAAGCCCTGATCTCAATCCCATAGAAAATTTGTGGGCGGCACTGAAAAGGCGAGTGCGAGCAAGAAGGCCTACAAACCTGACCCAGTTACACCAGTTCTGTCAAGAGGAGTGGGCCAAAATTCCAGCAAACTATTGTAGAAAGCTTGTGGAAGGATACCCAAAACGTTTGGCCCAAGTGAAACAGTTTCGGGGCAATTCCACCAAATACTAAGGAAGTGTATGTATACTTCTGACTTTGATGAAAGTGATAATAAAAATACATAAAAATTCTCCCTCGCTCGATTCTGACATTTAACAAATGCAAAAAATATGTTAATGTTTATTGATTTAAAACAGAAAAAGTTTACTCTGATTTAATGTATGACAGTAAAGAAATAAAAGTTTGTGTTTTTTTCTGAAGTGTATGTAAATATCTGGTTTCAACTGTATGTCTGTCTATCTATTGAGACAACCTCATACCGTCGGGTGTAAAATATTACAAAATAAATGATTGTAATAAGTCTCTCTCTCTCTCTCTCTCTCTCTCTCTCTCTCTCTCAGGATGGAGTTAGTATGGAGGAAATAGTTGAAGGCTGCACTGGAGCTTTACACATTTTGGCGAGGGATCCGATTAACCGGAGTGAAATCGCCAGCATGCAGACCATCCCTCTGTTTGTACAGGTGACCGTGTGTGTGTGTGTGTGTGTGTGTGTGTGTGTGTGTGTGTGTGTGCGTGCGCGTGTGCGGTCCTACAGTGTTCTAATCTGTGTACAGGACGATAATGTTGTGAGAGCGTCATATCGAAGTAGTTGTTTGTTCCTCTACGATCTATGAAGGTGTGGTTTAGCTCCAGGGTACATTGTGGAATAAAATATACAGGTGAATCTTACTTGTGATGTAGATGTGAGGAAGTAACCAGATATTCACCAGGGTTCCTCATGCCTTGGATCTCTGTCTTACTCCGTCCTTGTGTATCTTTTGTCTCACTCTGACGCGATCATCTATAGTTGTTATACTCGTGTGTTGAGAGCGTGCGCCGAGTCTCAGCAGGAGTTTTATGTGAACTTGCTCTGGATAAGAACTCGGCTGAACTCATTGACGCTGAAGGAGCTTCTGCCCCATTGATGGAGCTTCTGCACTCTTCTAACGAAGGCATAGGTGAGTAACACACACACACACACACACACACACACACACACACACACACTTATGTAATCCAGTAATCCAATTATAAGTGTGTGTGTGTCTGTCGGTCACAGCCACCTATGCTGCAGCAGTGCTCTTCAGAATCTCAGAGGACAAAAACTCCGACTACAGGAAGAGAGTATCAGTGGAGCTCACACACTCACTGTTTAAGCACGACACACACGCCTGGGACATGGTGAGTGTCAGTGGAGCTCTCTCTCACACACACACACACACACACACACACACACACGATAAATTAATGTATGTGTGTTTGTGTGTGTTTGTGCTCCCTGCAGGCACACAGTGCATTGACCCTCGATCACGGATACATGCAGGATGGTAAGCACACACACACACACACACACGCGCACACACACATATACACACACTCAGATATATACACACACATACAGATATACACAAACAGATATAGAATATAAACACACACACACACACACACACACAAATACTCACGCCCACAGTTACACATGCAGACAGATACAAATACACACATATAGACACAGATACATGTACATACACACATGTACTCAAAGATACACACATAATATACATAAACAGACAGACAGACACAAATACACACACACACACACACACACACACACAAACACTTTATATTTATAGCAATTAGCAGATACATACAGACATGTATACACACATACACACTTGGATATATATACTCATACACACACAAATGCACACAGTCACAGAAAAACACACACACACACACACACACACACACACACACAACCAAAAGTACACACATCCTTTACTTAAGTAGAAGTACAGATACTCATGTTTTAAAATACTCGGGTCAAAGTTGAAGTACTGATTATACCTTTTTACTTAAGTGAAAGTGAAGAAGTCTTGGCTCTGACATGTACTTAAGTAAAAAGTAGTTATTACTTCTACCTGTTTTAGCTGTTAACTGGACCTCACATCATATTAATATTAGACAGACAGACAGACAGACAGACAGACAGATAGATAGATAGATAGATAGATAGATAGATAGAACATTGTCATTGCATAGTACAGGTACACAGCAACGAAATGCAGTTTGGCATCTACCAGTGCAAGTGCAAATAGTGCAGATAAACATGTATCATATGTACAGCATGTGATATATATGTAAGCATATGTACAGTGATTAAATATAAAGGCTATAACAGTGCAGAGACGTGTGGACATCATTAAGAGCCTTTGCTATGTTTCCACACGGACAGTTAATGAGGTGATACCGGAGAAACTGCACCTCTTCAAGTCAAGAAGATTTTATATATAATTATAGACATTTTACAGATTTGAATGATGTATTGTTTTTATCTGTACGATCAATAAAGACAGTCATTTAAGTTCGTGTCGCCATTATGAGGGTAAAACCCACAAAACGCCACCTAGAGGGTTAATTGTGTAAAACATGGCAGATTTGGTGTTTGATTTGAGACTTAAAACAAAAGTTTACTGATTAAAAATATTTTTCGGTGGAGTTTATTTATTTATTTTATATCTAAGTAAAGAAGGGACGTCGTGAATAAGTGTATGTTTTGCTGGAGGTTTTAATTTCACCTCTTTTATATTTAGTTATTTATTTATGTATTTATACTTTTTATAAAAATGGTAAAAACAGAAATGTGCGCTGAATTGATAGCGTGTTAATAACATCTAGTGCCGTTTACAATAATTTTGACAGCCAAATATATATATATTAATACAAAACGAATTAAAAATGTTGTTCCCTAATGAATGTGTCCAGGCTGAAGATCCACATACAGAACACAAGCAGAGAAAAGATGATGATGATCATGAATGTGTCTGTTCTCAGTCATGTTCTCATCACTGACTCCCTCTGTCTCATCCACGTTAACCCCAAACTTCTTACTGCATTCTGTCTGCTGATTCTTATCGTCATAAAGAGTGAGAGTCAGGACTTTATACACCAGCGGATTGAAAAAGACGCGCAGTAACAGGAAATCGGTTGTTCGGCTGAAATCGGCGCGCAGTGAAAATAAAAAATATATATTTCACCAAATCGATGGATTAAAACTAAAGTAACGAGTCTGTATTGAAAATGTAAGAAGTAAAAAGTACAGATATTTGTGTAAAAATGTAATGAGTAAAAGTAAAAAGTTGTCTGAAAAATAAATAGTGGAGTAAAGTACTGATACCAGAAAAATCTACTTAAGTACAGTAACGAAGTATTTGTACTCCCTTACTTCCCACCTCTGATACACACACACACACACACACACACACACAGATACACAAATAGATAAACACACATTTCCATTTCCATTTGCGGCATTTGGCAGACGCCCTTATCCAGAGCGACTTACAACTGAGCAGGGGAGGGTTTTAGGGCTTTTGCTCAAGGGCCCAGCAGTGGCAGCTTGGTGGTGGTGGGATTTGAACCTGTGATCTTCTGATCCAAAGCCCAATGCCTTAACCACTGAGCTACCACCTCAGTGGGTTTTTACATCAGTTAGCGCGCGTGCGCGCGCGCACACACACACACACACACACACACACACACACACACACACACACAC
>JAAIIK010000392.1:144625-157083 GCA_014706435.1 Silurus glanis
CCACTCACATGTACACACACATACACCCACTCACATGTACACACACACACATACACACACACGTACACACACACACACACACTCACACGTACACACACACACACACACACACACACACACACACACACACACACAACAAATAAAAAATAACTTAAGTCCAAAAGCTGGTGAATGATGATAAGGACAAGCATGAGGATGCCTTCAACAAGTCTACTCGTTTGTGTTTGTAATGTGTATTTTAGACATCTTCTTTAAATAGGAGAAAGTTATTAAAGAAAACTTTAATGGACAGTCACTGGACTTATAACTGATGGACCTAAAGTGATTAAGGAAATGAAAGAATCAGAACTGATGAGTATCAAAACATATTAAAACTATAAACATCTGTTATTGTCTAGAAATAAATGGGTTTTATTGTTCTATTTGAAAAAACAAAGCTGGCAGTTTGGAAATTTTTAAGTTATTTATCTATTTTTAAACTTTTTCTCGCAAAGTATTTCTGTTCTCTTCCTCTGCTTATGTCACACTGGTGTTCATTATTTTAACAGATTAATAAGGAAACGATCATAAGATTTACAAAAACAAACAAAAAGATTTTCTGAGGAATCTGGAAAAGATGAATCATTAACTCTTCGTATATGAAGGAACATGAGAGGAACAGTAACAACAAGGGAACAACGTATTTGACCTTCATCACAAAGTCCTGCCCAGAAGCCCACAGAAACTCTGTATACTGCAGAAATAGTGTGTCTGAGATCAGAGGTCCACAAACCCACCTGAATTCCACCAGTTCAGCATACTTTTGGTCTGCCTCAGAACTCTACATTACCAACTGCTCCAGAAGAAGGGAAGGTGCAGCCTATAGCTTATGCTAGCCACAGCCTTAGGCCCGCTGAATGCAATATGTCAAATTACAGTTCCATGAAGTGCTCAAGTGGGCCATGACCGAGGAATTCAGGGAATATCTGCTAGGGCAGAGGTGTGTTGTCTTCACTGACTTCCATCTGGTTACCGCTAAGCTTTGGGCCACAGAGGAGCAGTGGGTTGTGCAATTGGCTGCTTTTGAATTTAAGGGGTGAGTTGGAGGAAGTACTACCTGGTACAGTGCTTCCAACCATGTTAAGGCAAGTTAAATTCCACAGTAGGTTTGCTGCAAAGTCAATGCAGAACATCATCCAAGGAACACCCTACTGACAGTGAAGCATGGTGGGAGAAGTACTAAAAAGAGGTGAACATAGATACCTCATAACCTGAAGGAATGTTTTTTATTACTGCATTATATGCAGACTTGGGTAAGGGTGTTGTAGGGTTTTTTTTTTATCTTTTATTTGAATTGTTTTTTTAAATGTATTTTATTTAAATGAATTAATTAATCTAATTAATCTTTTAATCTTTTTTAATCTTGTAACAAGTCTGACATTTCTTTTTTATTTCTGTCATAAAGGTGTGTAAACTCTTTATACCCACTGTAATCACAAAATCCATCATCTTATCCCAAAGTACATAAAGTCGTTCCTCCCCGTCCTCCTCATTCAGTGAGAGTTAATGTTTAAATATTTAGCGTTTCTTCAGAAATCATTTTGTTCTGCCTTATTTTATTAGCGTTTCCTTAGAAACTTAGTTTCATAAATAACACACATAGTTTCTGGATTATATGAATGGTGTGTGTGTGTGTGTGTGTGTGTGTGCGTGTGTACGTGTGTGTGTGACCATGCTGCATCAATGTACTGCTAAGGCCCGCCCACCAGAGCAGCATTCCAACAGGTTTGCTATCCTCAGTGAAGCATCCGCTGAAAAACCTGAAAGAATTCTGTTTATAGGAATCTCTATTCTGAGGCACGTGAAATTAGCTAGACCTTTAGGAACTCCAGCAGCACAGGTCAGGTGTATACCGGTAGCCAGGGCGCCAGAGATGCAAATGTGGCCAAAATTGTTGGTACCCTTCGGTCAATAAAAGAAAAACTCACAATGGTCACAGAAAAAACTTTAATCTGACAAAAGTAATAATAAATACAAATTCTATGAATGTTAACCAATGAAAGCCATCATCACTGTACCCCGCAACATCGTATATCTGCTATAAATGGACATTCGGTGCAACCCAGATGAGGATGGGTTCCCTCTTGAGTCTGGTTCCTCTCAAGGTTTCTTCCTTATGCCATCTCGGGGAGTTTTTCCTTCACCACAGTCTCCACCGGCTTGTTCATCAGGGACAAACTTACTTATAAAGAACATATTCACTTTTAATCACCACATTATCTGTGTAAAGCTGCTTTGAGACAATGTTCATTGTTAAAAGCGCTATACAAATAAAAATGAATTGAATTGAATTGAATTCAAAACAAAACAAAAAAGCAAAACATTGCTTTTCAACCATGCTTCAACGGAATTATTTAAAAAAATAAACTCATGGAACAGGCATGGACAAAATTGATGGTACCCCTAACTTAATATTTTGTTGCACAACCTTTTGAGGAAATCGCTGCAATCAGACGATTCCTGTAACTGTCAATGAGACTTCTGCACCTCTCAGCAGGTATTTTGGCCCACTCCTCATGAGCAAACTGCTCCAGTTGTTTCCGGTTTGAAGGGTGTCTTTTCCAGACGGCATGTTTCAGCTCCTTCCAAAGATGCTCAATAGGATTGAGGTCAGGGCTCATAGAAGGCCACTTTAGAATAGTCCAATGTTTTCCTCTTAGACCATTCTTGGGTGTTTTAGCTGTGTGTTTTGAGTCATTGTCCTGTTGCAAGACCCACGACCTGCGACTGAGACCAAGCTTTCTGACACTGGCCAGCACATTTCTCTCGAGAGTCCCTAGATAGTCTTCAGATTTCATTGTACCCTGCACAGATTCAAGACACCCTGTGCCAGATGCAGCAAAGCAGCCCCAGAACATAACAGAGCCTCCTCCATGTTTCACAGTAGGGACAGTGTTCTTTTCTTGATTTGCTTAATTTTTCCGTCTGTGAACATAGAGCTGATGTGCCTTGGCAAAAAGTTCAATTTTTGTCTCATCTGTCCATAGGACATTCTCCCAGAAGCTTTGTGGCTTGTCAACATGTAGTTTGGCATATTCCAGTCTAGCTTTTTTATGATTTGTTTTCAACAATGGTGTCCTCCTTGGTTGTCTCCCATGTAGTCCACTTTGGCTCAAACAACGATGGATGGTGCGATCTGAAACTGATGTTCCTTGAGCATGGAGTTCACCTTGGATCTCTTTAGAAGTCTTTCTGGGCTCTTTTGTTACCATTCAGATTATCCGTCTCTTTGATTTGACATCAATTTTCCTCCTGCGGCCACATCCAGGGAGGTTGGCTACAGTCCCATGGATCTTAAATTTCTGAATAATATGTGCAACTGTAGTCACAGGAACATCTAGCTGCTTGGAGATGGTCTTATAGCCTTTACCTTTATCATGCTTGTCTATAATTTTCTTTCTAATCTCCTGAGACAACTCTTTCCTTCACTTCCTCTGGTCCATGTTGAGTGTGGTACACACCATGTCACCAGACAACACAGTGACTACCTGGAGCCCTATATATAGGCCCACTGACTGATTACAAGATTGTAGACACCTGTGATGCTAATTAGTGGACACACCTTGAATAAACATGTCCCTTTGGTCACATTATTTTCAGTCTTTCCTAGGGATACCATAATTTTTGTCTAGGCCTATTCCATGAGTTAATTTTTTTAAATAATTCGTTGAAGCATGGTTGAAAAGCAATGTCTGACTTTCATTGGTTAACATTCACAGAATTTGTATTTATTATTACTTTTGTCAGATTAAATTTTTTTCTGTGACCATTGTGAGTTTTTCTTTCATTGACCGAAGGGTACCAACAATTTTGTCCACGTGTGTAGCAGGTCATCTTAGGTTTTTAGGAAAGCACAGGTTCTCTAAGTTAGTTTTTACACAGGAGCTAATGATATACGCCTTCGACAGTCAGAGTTTACTAAGAGTAATGTTATAGAGGTGTGTAAATTAGTGAAGGCAATGTCCGATGCTGTAATATGCTCTGGTCCCATCCAAATGTGGCGTGGTGATGTAGCCTACAGCAGGTTATGGTTGCTGGATGTCCGAGTGGTGCTCCGAAAACAATGTGGGCTTCACAGATAATTGGAGCAATTTTGAGGGCAAGGCTGTTCGGCCTGTTAGTGCAGGACGGTACCCATCCCACTTAAAGATCCCTATAAAGATGGCGCCGTTGAGGTCAGCTGCCTTCACGACTGCTCCGGCTACGATTTCTCTTTTTTTGTTTATTTTATACTTTTATTTAAGTAGTTACACTTCCATCTACACAAGATGGACATCATTAGATATGACAGAGACACTCTTATATCTATTGGTGTACAATGCACTCACCTTTCGCCGTTTTTAAACCCGGACCCATGCTGGCCGAGCCGGCGTCCGCGAGGGAAACGAGCCGGCGTCAGGAACAGGCTGAGGGCACACGCACACCGCGCTCCCTTGCCTAGTATCCTGTTAGCCAACATCCAGTCGCTGGAGAACAAGCTCGACGACCTCAGGGCAAGGGTCAAGTTCCAGAGAGACATTCGGGACTGCAACCTTCTCTGCTTCACCGAGACATGGCTGAACCCAGCGGTACCGGACCACGCCATCCAGCCGGCCGAGTTCTTCTCGGTTTACCGCATGGACAGAACACTGGAGTCGGGGAAGTCAAGAGGAGGTGGAGTGTGTCTGATGGTGAACAACCACTGGTGCGACAGCGCGAGCATCGTTCCTCTTTCACTCTCCTGCACACCAAATCTGGAACTACTGACCATAAAATGTCGGCCCTTTTATCTACCTCGGGAATTCAGTTCGGTCATTGTCAGTGCCGTTTACATTCCACCTCAAGCGGACACGGACACTGCAGTATGGGACTTACATGAGACATTAACACTTCAACAAACACAGCATCAGGACGCTGCGCTCATTGTGGTCGGAGATTTCAACAGTGCCAACCTCAAGCGCGCACTACCGAACTTCTACCAGCACATCACCTGCCCCACCAGGGGCGAAAGAACACTGGACCACTGTTACACACCATTCAAGAACAGCTACAAGGCACAACCACGTCCACTGTTTGGGAAATCGGACCATGCCACCATCTTCCTCATGCCTGTACGGATACAGGGCAAACTACTTTGAAAATCATTTTTATCGTGCATCTAACATGTAATAAGAAACAATGTACTAAGTTTCATTAGGATCCATAATGTTATTTCGAAGAATTTACAATGCGTGAGAAATCGCGTTTTTCGCGAGTTAGCCGCGATCCAGGGCGAATCAAAACCCTTTCTTAGTGAGCACCTAAGACCCAAGAGGAAGGTATGTTCCAAATTTCATTGCAATCCGTTCAGTGGTTTTTGAGATTTCGTGATGAGTGAGTGAGTCAGTCAGTGGTATTTGAGCTTTATATATATATAGATTAAATTAAATGAAGCGAGTCCTCCTGGGTATAGTTACATACACCAGCCCTGTCTAAATGGCAGAGGAGGCGGAGTCACAGCTATTTATAATAATAATCTAAGCGTCACACAAAAGACTAAACACAAGTGTAAAACATTTGAAGTTCTTTACACCAACATAAAATATTCAGTGTCCAAAAGCAGGTCCTGTCAGTCAATTCCATTAATTATTATTTATAGACCCCCAGGGGCCCGACTCTGATTTTCTCATAGAATTAGCAGATTTCATCAGAAATTTATCTCCTTCTTTACACAAAGCATTAATTATTGGTGACTTTAATATTGATTTTGATAATCAGGAAGACTCCTTAAGAGCAGCAGTTGTGTCCATTCTAGATTCAGAAGAATTAATCACAATGTTATAGGACCCACTCATAGTGGAGACACACTCTTTATTTATTATTAACATTTGGATTAAAAATAAAAAATTTAAAATTCCACAGTCTGAAACTATTTCTGTCACGGATAGACCAGGCGTCAGAAACCGGGAGTAAAACAGAACGTCTTTTATTGTCTAAACATTACAAACATAGGAGAGCTTGAGAAGTGACTGGAGCAAATGGTACAGGGACAGCCAAACTGGAACCCAGGCTCCTGGCGAAACCCTGGATAGCCTGCACATAAGGTACTCTGGCACCCCAGACGTCTGCAATCCAGTTTGGGGCCTTCCCAGAGCGTTACACACCGCACTGGCCCATGATAGAGCCTTCCTGGTTAGTAGCGAGATTAGGAACGCAACCTTGGAGCGTTCGGTGGGGAATCTGGCAGGTTGCATGTCAACATAGAGGTTGACGTGTCGCAGGAAGCCTCTGCACTCTGCCAGTTTGCCATAGTAGGAAGCCGGAAGTGCCATTGGGCTGTAGGAGGCGAGCAGTGCAGCTGCGCTAGCGTGAGCTGGAGCCGGTGCGATTGCCTTCCGGAGAGCGGCGACGAGTACCTCGAATGGATCCGTGATTGGAGCTGGTTGGGGATCCATCAAGTCGATTTTTTAGGGTCAGATCTTCTGTCAAGGATAGACCAGGCAGCAGAAACCAGGAGTAAAACAGAACATCTTTTATTGTCCAAACATTACAAACACATGAGAGCTTGAGAAGTGACTGGAGCAAATGCTACACTTAACTGAGTGCTCCTTAGAAGCGTAGCCAGGAGCATGGAAGCATGGAAGCACAGGGAGCATGAAAGCATGGAAGCACAGGAGACCCCGCAGAGCTCGACTGGGCCACTGAATACCTAGAATCAATGTTCCGTTACACTCTAGATGATGGAGCTCCCCTTAACACCAAAATGATCAGGGAGAAAAATCAGCACAGTGGTATAATGATCATACACACACCTTAAAACAGACCACTCGAAAATTGGAACGTAAATGGAGTCAAACTAAATGAACAGTATTTCAAATAGCATGGAAGGAGAATCTCCTGAGTTCTAGAAAATCTCTTAGTGCTGCTGATCAGCATATTTCTCCACCCTCATAGAAAATAACAAGCAGAATCCTAGATTTTTATTCTGTACTGCAGCAAAATGAACAGGGAATAAAAGCACTGCACTCACATGCACACCATCAATAGGTAGTAATGATTTCATCAACTTTTTTAATAATAAAATTGAAAACATCAGGCAAGAAATCCAGACGGTTAATATAAATCCAAACTATTTTACAAGTAACCCTGTAGACAGCAGTGTCATTATAACAGACCATCAATTACAAAGTTTTACTCCTATTCAAGAGAACGACTTCATTCCATTTATTTCCTCATCAAAATCATCAACCTGCATTCTCGATCCCTCGCCTACAAGTTTCCTCAAACAGATCATTCCAGAGGGAATTGAACCTGTTTTAAAATAATAAACTCTTCCATTAGCACTGGTTTTGTACCAAAATCCTTCAAACTGCAGTTATCCACCCATAATTAAGAAACCTGACCTTGACCCATGTCAGCTGTCCAACTACAGACCAATATCAAACCTCCTCTTTATCTCCAAGATTCTAGAAAAGGTTGTAGCACAGCAGTTCTGCTCACATCTACTGAGGAATAACATTTATGAAATGTATCAGTCAGGATTTCGGCCTCATCATAGCACAGAGACGGCGCTAGTTAAGGTGGTAAATGACCTGTTATTGGCCTCTGATCAGGGTTTTGTCTCTTCACTTGTTTTGCTCGACCTCAGTGCAGCTTTTCACAGCATTGATCATAATCTCCTGCTTGCTGGACTTGAGAATGTGAATAAACGGCTCATGTAAATAATATTACCAGGATCTCCTTCTTTCACCTTAGAAATATTGCTAAAATTAGAAATATGATGTTGTTACAGGATGCAGAAAAACTAGTTGATGCTTTTGTAACATCTAGATTAGACTACTGTAACGCAGTATCTGAGTGAACTTCTGTACCAGTATGATCCTCCACGCCTACTTAGATCAAAAGGTGATCAATAATGAAGACTCCAGCAGGGGGCAGATGTTTCTCTTATAAACCCCACAGTTATGGAACAGCCTTCCAATCAGTGTTCAGGACTCAGACACAGTCTCAGTGTTCAAGTCGAGGCTGAACACATATTTATTTAGTGGAGTGTTTAGTCAGTAGGTGTTTGTGAGGTAAAGGAGCAGATCTGGAGGGATCATGGATATGGAGTGTTTGGTGAACTGGGATATTTGGATGCTGTCGTCTCCTCACTCTCACACGTTCACTCAGGTTTGTTGATGGTGGTGTGGTGGGTCGTCTCTTATCCCAGAGATCCTCATGTCTGTGTTTCCTTCTGCTTCTCCCTTTTAGTTCTGCTGCCAGAGTGAATCTTACCAGAGTCCAAACTGCACAGTGACTTTAACTTTCATACAACAATAAAGACACATAATAATCCATATCCTTCTCTTCCTGTCACCCTCTTCTCGCTCGCTCTCTCTCTCTCTCTCTCTCTCGGTCGAGTTAAACATGATCCTGAGGTTCCAGTGATCACTGTTCCTGCTCCTCTTCCCTCCTCGGATCTTTCCACTTTGTCCTGGTCTGCCTCTGGATGATGTTCTCTTCGTTTGGAGGCGACTCTGTGCAGCTGGAGATGTTTCTCATCAACACCTTGGGTGGTTCCATGAAACTCTGGAGTAAGAACAGGACCTTTGAGGATGGATTTGGACTGTAGTTAATATCTACAGTCTGCTACACTGACTCAGGACTACAGTTTGCTCTGATCTCCATCACTGCACCTCAACATCGTTTATCTGTAATAAATGGACATTCGGTGGAACCCAGATGAGGATGAGGTTCCCTCTTGAGTCTGGTTCCTCTTAAGGGTTCTTCCTTCTGCATCTCAGGGAGTTTTTCCTTCACCACAGTCGCCACCGACTTGTTCATCAGGGACAAACTTACACTTATAAAGAACATCTTCATTTTTATCACCACATTATCTGTGTAAAGCTGCTCTGAGACAATGTTCATTATTAAAAGCTCAATACAAATAAACATGGAATGGATTGAAATTAAATATAAAACTGGTGTAAGAAAAAATGATGAGGACAACGAAGATCGTAATAAAGAAGTTTATAACAGCGTAGCAGTGACAAAATACATGAAGCACTTTGGGTTCATCGGAGTCAGAAAGAAAACAGAGCAAACTCTGCTCAGATATTTTATATTGTTCTTCCGTTTGAAGTATAGACCGGAGTTATCCTTTAAATGTAAATTAGATGTAGGACATGCATGAGGGAACAACTGGGTGGGTGATCGAGACGGAGGTCACTGTTGTTGACACCTTTGCTGGTGTCGGCCCCCCAGCAGGTCAGGATAGGGTATTGTTTAAATGATAATCATGGTCTCAGACACCTTTTGGTTAGAGATGGTTCTTGATGGCTTGCTGTCTCTCCCAGACTGATTCAATTGAGACTATGATTAGGACTGATACAACTGAAATTCTATGTCAAACTACATAACTACTTTTGTGAAATTTAAGCCGTTTTGCGGATGAGCTTATTTTGATATAGCGTGGGGTGGAATCTGGGTTGAGGCAGTCTGTAATTCTTACACCGGACACTGCTGCAAATCGCATTTTAATTCCATCCTTTTCTTGCACATTGTAGGGAAACCTGATGTATCAACTACCCATAATTTCATCCAAAACAGCAAGCATCCTGGCACTCGGGGAGGCGGGATTACACCAGACCTATAGGATGAAATTTAATAGAATTACATTCTATCCAAAGAAGGGCTTAGTGATTAAGTTAAAGATTATATATCATATTTAGATAAAACATTTCCCTGTCTTTCCCAATTCCTGCTAGAAAACAACCGGCTGCCATTAAATCCAGAGTGTTGAGGATCTGTATTTGGATGATATGGCATGGTTCTGGCATGTTCCCCTCTCTAGTAGTGGATCCAACTCAGCACATAGATCCAGGAACACAACTCTAAGAACAATAAATTATTAGCATGTCATCATCAAGGGCCAACAAATCATCATCGTCCCTAAAGGCTCTTTTTCTCCTTACCTTCCATTGGCATAATCCTTCAGCAGTGCCATCATGCAGCATTATGCACAGGGATCAGCAGCATTTATATCTTTACAGCAACTCGAGTGATTGTAAACATCTTGCCAGAATCACAGCATGAATTAGTGGTAACCTCCACCTGAGATCAAATTTGAAGATGAAAAAGGGCGAACACGTTTCTTCATACGGGTTTTGTTATAAACATTATTATAGTTAGGACTGAAAACAAGGACACACAGAGTGACGATTGTGTGAGGGCTTAATAACTGTATTTCTAGACTTTGATATTTGATGATATTTGTACAGTATTTAAAGAATATATTTAGTGATTTACACTATGTTCTGCAGTTATCTAATAGTAGGGGATTTGATGTCAGTTGTGCATCTCCTCCTTCTGTACTCCGTAGTGTACAGTGTGATGAGACAACGAAGATTTGAGATGGATTTTACTAAAAGGTGTTTATGAAACAATAATTACTCAGTACGAGCGCAAATAACATTGTTGTATTTAATTTGAATGATAATGTGGATCTAACGTATAATATGGGGTGAAATTAAATGTGAACCATTCCAGCTTTTACAATCTGACTTCAGTTCACCATCTCATCATCTGTGTCACAATTTCCTCTTCTCGCCTTGTGTGTCTCCAAAATATGCATAAGCAGAGCTCAGAGTTTACAGGCGCGCTCTTTCTCCTGTCAACTTTGGTTTTATACAGTAGATCACAACTGCTGTGTGGGAAATACCGTACACACAAAACAGTGCTGTAAACGTGCAAACGCCACTTCCCACGTTTATCAATGAGACCCCTGATCAGTAGGTTTTAAATTCTCACCATACATCAATTAAAATTCCACACAAACTTGTTTAAGCCAATAGAGAACCGAAACAAAGGCCTAAGCACTAAAGTCTTTTTTTAATATATAGAAATGCACTTTTTCACCAAAGCAGATTTTACCCCAAGCACACCTTCAGAGAGATGCTGAAATCTCAATTAGTCAGGTTTCATAGATTCTACAGCTTTCCAAAGGATGTAGAAGTGTGTGTGTACGAGTGAGTGGGTGTGTGTGTGTGTGTGTGTGTGTGTGTGTGTGTCTATGTGTGTCTATATGGTCTCCAGAACACTAGGGGGCGCGAATGCAACCTCACTGCTGACCGGCGCTGATGTGCACTGCGCATGCGTGTTTCAGTCAGCAGGAAGAGCACGGGTGTTTATCTGAAGCTGTGAGTTTAAAGTTTATTGCAATTTTTACTGTTTATAAACTTTTATACGGCGCGCGCTGATCACTTATTCAGAAATATTAACAAAATAAAGCTGCTGATTTTATCGCCAGTGTAAAGATGCTGCTGAGATCAGCTTCGCGTGCAGCCTTTTGAGCTTCATCACTACACTGATGATGATGATGATGGTGGTGATGATGGTGGATGCGATGATGATGATGATGGTGAATGCGATGGTGGTGGTGATGATGATGGTGATGATTATTATTATGATGATGATTATTATGATGATGATGATTATTATGATGATGGTGGTGGTGGTGGTGGTGATGGTGGTGGTGATGATGATGATGATGATGATGATGAGGATGCGATGGTGGTGAAGGTGATGATGGTGGTGAATGCAATGGTGATGATGAGGATGAGGATGCGATGGTGGTGAAGGTGATGATGGTGGTGAATGCAATGGTGATGATGAGGATGAGGATGCGATGGTGGTGAAGGTGATGATGATGATGGTGAATGCAATGGTGGTGGTGGTGATGATGATGAGGATGGTGAATGCGATGGTGGTGATGGTGATGAAGATAATGGTAATGGTGATGGTATTGATGAAGGTGATGATGATGATGGTGATGATGGTGAATGCAATGGTGGTGGTGATGATGAAGTCGTTGGTGATGATGAAGGTGGTGATAAAGGTGATGATGGTATTGATGAAGGTGATGATGATGATGAAGGTGGTGACGAAGGTGATGAGGAAGTGGTGGTCCAGTGGTTAAGGCTCTGGGTTACTGATCATAAGGTCAGGGGTTCAAACCCCAGCACTGCCAAGCTGCCACTGTTGAGCCCTTGAGCAACCCTGACCCTGACCCTAACCCTATCTGCTCCCGGGGGGCGCCGTACCATGGCTGCTCTTGCGCTCTGACCGAGAAACTTCCCCACTGTGGGACGAATAAAGGTAGATCTTATCTTATGATGTGAGCAGTTTGAAACTCAGGTGGTTTTTAGATGTTTATCAGCTGCTGAAGGAAATCTTCAGGAAACGTTTTTAAATGTAAACTTAATATTTAATATAATGCAGAGACTCGGATCTGCTCGAGCTGCAACACACAACCCCAATTATCTCCTATTCTCACAATTATTCACTAAAAACATAAATGTCTCACACACACACTCTTACACACACACACTCATATACACACACACTCACACACACTCATATACACACACTTATATACACACACACACACACACACACACACACACACACACACTCATATA
>JAAIIK010000392.1:162139-181736 GCA_014706435.1 Silurus glanis
GTTCTCATTAGCTCTCTGTAACCCCGCCCTCTCAGTTCTCATTAGCTTTCTGTAACCCCGCCCTCTCAGTGCAGTTTAACATTGTAGTAATCATCTGTTTATCAGGAGGTTTTTGATGCACAGATTTCCAGGCATGTGAATGTGAACACTGGTGTTAGTGAGCAGGTTACTGGTTTCCAGATTAAATATGAACATTAATTATAATTCTGGTTTATTTTTGAGTTCAGTTCTGAGCATCGGCTCTCTGTAAGCATGCCTAGTTTCTTTGTGTATTAAATAACTAAACGCTTGCTGATGAGAACATTGTGAATTTAATATTGCGATAAATCGTAGAACAGATCATCAGCACATGATTACTGGATCCTCTGTGTTGTGTTTATATGCATTTCAGCGGACTGATCTCCTCCCACAGGAACATTTCCATCCAAGTGCTCTGTACATTTCAATCTGTTTTGTTTGTTAGTGCTGTTAGCATAGTGACATGATATTAAATTGATTTCATCGTGAACTCATCACTACACCATGTAGAGAGAATGCAAGTGATCATCAGTTTACTGTAAAATTCTAAAATACTTCTAGAAAATGTGAATAAACACAGAGGCTCTGAATAACCGTCTGTACACACCAATAAATAAATATTCTAAATAAGATTTCCTGTGTGCACTTATCTCTCTCTTTGCATCTTCTTTCAGTAAGATCATCTCTACATAAAGGGTTTGGTCAGCCTCGATTAATTTGCTTTTACTTTCCAAATAAATTTCCAAATCTGTTCACTCAGTCAATTAAATTCACGTTTATTTAGCTTTTAACAATAAACATTGTCTCAGAGCATCTTTACACAGATAATGTGATAAAAATGAATAAGTTCTTTATAAGTGTAAGTTTGTCAAGTCAAGAAGTCAAGAAGCTTTTATTGTCATTTCAACCATATATAGCTGACACAGTGAAATGAAACAACGTTCCTCCAGAACCCAGGTGCTACATAGAACAACATAAAACAACAGTCACAGAAACAGAAAAACACAGGACCAAGAACTAGTAGAAAAAATCATTGCCACATAAAGTGCATGTGTGCAACCTGGTGCAAACAGTGCAAAAGACAACACAGGGCAGTGCAGGACAATACACAATACACAAAATAGCTCCGCCAGTGAACCTGTCGTAACGAGATAAAGTGAACAGTGGCAGAAAAATGCAAACAGAATATTGTGCGTTTAAAATTTTTTTTACAGTTCGTTTTTATTCTTTCATCGCTTTAAAAAATCAAAATATCGTTTTGATTTCCTGCATTCTTTACTTTCCGTTGGCTCTGTCTCGTCTATTTTTGCTTTCAGAAGAGCGCTTTTTTCCCTGTTTGAGGGTTCGAAAGCAGTGAGTGGAGGACATTCACCAGAACTACGAACACACACTACAGTAATCACATTAAGGTACGTAATTTCTCTGCTATGGCGAACATCCAGTTCATTCAGTGTGTGAAGTGCGACATGTTTAGTCAGTCTTCCTCCGTTGTTAGCGATAATTTTATCTGTGAGAAGTGTAAGCTAGTTTGCTCTTTGACGGAGAAGATCATAGCATTAGAGGAGCGCATCCAGAGTCTAGAGAGAAGTAGTGAGTGCGAGAGCAGTCCAGGTTCTGCAGGGGAAAGTCTGGATGCCCTAGGTGGAGTTAGCATTCCCCCGACTCCGGCATTAGAGCCCTCGCAGCGGGGCGAATGGGTGACGACTCGGCGGCATACTCGCAAAGCCAAAGCTAACGCTAAGGCTTGCCCATGGGAGCACCATTCCTCTCCGCTTCACGTGTCCAACAGGTTTGCTCTCCTCAGTGAAGCACCCGCTGAGAAACCTGAAAGAGCTCTGGTTTTAGGAGACTCCATTCTAAGGCACGTGAAATTAGCTAGACCTTTAGGGGCACCAGCAGCACAGGTTATGTGTATACCGGGAGCCAGGGCGCCGGACATAGCAGGTCAGCTTAGATTCTTAGGAAAGCACAGGTTCTCTAAGATAGTTTTTCACACAGGAACTAATGATATACGCCTTCGACAGTCAGAGGTTACTAAGAGTAATATTATAGAGGTGTGTAAATTAGCGAAGGCAATGTCCGATGCAGTAACATGCTATGGCCCCATCCCAATGCGACGTGGCGATGTAGCCTACAGCAGGTTATGGTCGCTGAACTGCTGGATGTCCGAGTGGTGCTCCAAAAACAATGTGGGCTTCATTAATAATTGGAGCATTTTTGAGGGCAAGGCTGGCCTGTTAGGGCGGGACGGTATCCATCCCACTCGGGAAGGTGCCGCTCTCATTTCTTGCAGTATAGGTCATAGTCTCAGAACAGCACTAGTTAACAAGTGACTGTCTAGAGCCAAGGCCACTGAGCAGACCAACAGGCTAAACCGACCGTCTGCTAGCTGCACAGAGTCGTCAATCAGGATCCACCAAATTGAGACTGTGTCTGTCCCCCGAGCGAAACCAAAATGTAGGAATTCTCAGAAAGTCTGTAAGTAACCTGATTAACATTAAATTAAACAGGACTGAACGCACAGCCAGCACCTCTGATCTAAAGATAGGATTGCTGAATATTAGATCTCTCACGTCAAAAGCGCGTACTATAAACAAAATTATTACCGACCAGGAGTTTAAAATAATGTGTTTAACAGAAACGTGGATTAAACCGAATGAATATGTAGCATTAAATGAAGCGAGTCCTCCTGGGTATAGTTACATACACCAACCCCGTCTAAATGGCAGAGGAGGCGGAGTCACAGCTATTTATAATAATAATCTAAACATCACACAAAAGACTAAACACAAATGTAAAACATTTGAAGTTCTTTACACCAACATAAAATATTCAGTGTCCGAAAGCAGGTCCAGTCAGTCAATTCCACTAATTATTATTTATAGACCCCCAGGGGCCCTACTCTGATTTTCTCATAGATTTTGCAGATTTCATTAGAAATTTATCTCCTTCTTTACACAAAGCATTAATTATTGGTGACTTTAATATTGATTTTGATAATCAGGAAGACTCCTTAAGAGCAGCAGTTGTGTCCATTCTAGATTCAGTTGGAATTAATCAGAATCTTATAGGACCCACTCATAGTGGTTTACACACTCTAGATTTGTTGTTAACATTTGGATTAAAAATAAAAAACTTGGTCATAATTTCACAGTCTGAAGCTATTTCAGACCATTATCTCATCTCTTTTAAAATCTGCCTCAGTCATTGCATTACTACCTCACCACGTTACCGTGTTAAACACGTTCACGTCAGCTACAGCAGCGAGTTTTAGCAATAATCTTCCAGAAATTACGATATTAGATAGATCTCCGTCTGAACCCGCAGAGCTCGACTGGGCCACTGAATACCTAGAATCAACGTTACGTTATTCTCTAGATGATGGAGCTCCCCTTAAGACCAAAATGATCAGGGAGAAACAATTAGCACAGTGGTATAATGATCATACACGCACCTTAAAACAGACCACTCGAAAATTAGAACGTAAATGGCTTCAAACCAAATTGACAGTATTTCAAATAGCATGGAAGGAGAATCTCCTGAGTTCTAGAAAATCTCTTAGTGCTGCTAGATCAGCATATTTCTCCTCCCTCATAGAAAATAACAAGCAGAATCCTAGATTTTTATTCAGCACGGTAGCAAAATGAACAGGAAATAAAAGCACTGCACTCACATGCACACCATCAATAGGTAGTAATGATTTCATCAACTTTTTTAATAATAAAATTTAAAACATCAGGCAAGAAATCCAGACGGTTAATATAAATCCAAATTATTTTACAAGTAACCCTGTAGACAGCAGTGTCATTATAACAGACAATCAATTACAAAGTTTTACTCCTATTCAAGAGAACGACTTCATTTCATTTATTTCCTCATCAAAATCATCAACCTGCATTCTCGATCCCTCGCCTACAAGTTTCCTCAAACAGATCATTCCAGAGGGAATTGAACCTGTTTTAAAATAATAAACTCTTCCATTAGCACTGGTTTTGTACCAAAATCCTTCAAACTGCAGTTATCCACCCCTAATTAAGAAACCTGACCTTGACCCATGTCAGCTGTCCAACTACAGTCCAATATCAAACCTCCCCTTTATCTCCAAGATTCTAGAAAAGGTTGTAGCACAGCAGTTCTGCTCACATCTACTGAGCAATAACATTTTTGAAATGTATCAGTCAGGATTTTCGGCCTCATCATAGCACAGAGACGGCGCTAGTTAAGGTGGTAAATGACCTGTTATTGGCCTCTGATCAGGGTTTTGTCTCTTTACTTGTTTTGCTCGACCTCAGTGCAGCTTTTGAGACCATTGATCATAATCTCCTGCTTGCTGGACTTGAGAACGTTGTTGGAATAAAGGGAACGGCTCTCTCTTGGCTCAGGTCTTATTTGACTGGTCGCCATCAGTTTGTTGATGTAAATGGTGAATTCTCCACACTCTCTGAGGTAAAGTTTGGTGTCCCTCAAGGATCTGTCTTAGGCCCACTGCTTTTCTCTTTATATCTGCTGCCTCTGGGTGAAATTATTCATAAACATGGTATTCGCTTCCATTGCTATGCTGATGATACACAGCTGTATATTTCAGAAAAGCCAGATGAGAGAGATCAGCTTAACAATGTTGAGAAGTGTGTAAAGGATATTAGACAGTGGATGCTTGATAACTTTCTTCTGCTCAACTCAAGATAAGATGGAAGTACTTTTACTAGGACCACATGCAGCTAGAAGCAAACTTTCCGATTACGTAGCATCTCTGGATGGTGTTTCTGTCTCAGCGTGTACGGCTGTCAAAGACCTTGGTGTTATCATTGACCCGAGTCTTTCCTTTGAGGCTCACGTGAATAATATCACCAGGATCTCCTTCTTTCACCTTAGAAATATTGCTAAAATTAGAAATATGATGTCGTTACAGGATGCAGAAAAACTAGTTCATGCTTTTGTTACTTCTAGATTAGACTACTGTAACGCTTTACTGTCTGGGATTTGGAGTAAGTGCAGAAATAAGCTTCAGTTAGTTCAGAATGCAGCAGCAAGAGTCCTCACTAGATCTAGGAAATATGACCACATCACTCCTGTTTTAATCATCTACACTGCTCCCAATGACATCTCACACTGATTATAAAATACTACTACTGAAGTATAAAGCACTTAACGCTCTCACGCCGCAGTATCTGAGTAAACTTCTGTACCAGTATGATCCTCCACGCCTACTTAGATCAAAAGGTGCAGGCTATCTGTTGGGTCCTCAAATAACGAAGACTCCAGCAGGGGGCAGATCTTTCTCTTATAAACCCCACAGTTATGGAACAGCCTTCCAATCAGTGTTCGGGACTCAGACACAGTCTCAGTGTTCAAGTCGAGGTTGAAAACACATTTATTTAGTCAAGCCTTTGATCAGTAGATTTTTTCTTAGGTAAAGGCGCAGATCTGGAGGGATCATGGATATAGCAGACTGATGATATTAACTACAGTCCAAATTCATCCTCAAAGCTCCCGTTCTTACTCCGGAATTTCATGGAACCCTAGGGCATTGATAAGAAACCATCCCCAGCTGCAGAGAGTCGCCTTCAATCGAGGAGGACACTATCCAGAGGCAGATCAGGACGAAGTAGGAAGATCCGTGGAGGGAAGAGGAGCAGAAACAGTGGTCACTGAAACCTCAGGAGCATGTTTAACTCGACCGAGAGAGAGAGAGAGAGAGAGAGAGAGAGAGAGGTGACAGGAATAGAAGGATATGGATTATTAAGTCTCCGTATTGTTGTATGAAAGATAAGGACACTGTGCAGTTTGGACTCTAGCAAGACTCGCTATGGCAGCAGAACTAAAAGGGAGAAGCACAAGGTAACACAGACATGAGGATCTCTGGGATAAGAGACAACCCACTACACCACTGTCAACAAACCTAATTGAACGTGTGAGAGTGAGGAGATGACAACATCCAAATATCCCAGTTCACCAAACACTCCAATATCCCAGTTCACCATGATCCCTCCAGATCTGCTCCTTTACCTCACAAACACCTACTGACTAAAGACTCGACTTGAACACTGAGACTGTGTCTGAATCCCGAACACCGATTGGAAGGTTGCTCCATAACTGTAGGGTTTATAAGAGAAAGATCTGCCCCCTGCTGTAGTCATTATTATTTGAGGTACCAACAAATAGCCTGCACCTTTTGATCTAAGTAGGCATGGAGGATCATATTGGTACAGTTCACCCCCTGTCCTCTACATCTGCCTCTTTCACACCAACTACCTGCATGTCTTCCCTCACCACATCCATATACCTCCTCCTTGGTCTTCCTCTTTTCCTCCTTCCAGGTGGCTCCATCCTCAGCGTTCTTCTACTGATATACCCCATGTCCCTCCTCTGCACATGTCCAAACCATCTCAATCTCACCTCCTTCACCTTGTCTCCATAATGTCCTACATGCGCTGTCCCTCTTATAAACTCATTTATAATTCTGTCCATCGTTGTCACTCCCGACGAAAACCTTAACATCTTCAGCTCTGCTACCTCCAGCTCCACCGCCTGTCTTTTACTCAATACCACTGTCTCTAAACCATACAACATCTCAGGTCTCACCACGGACCTATAAACTTTCCCTTTCACTCTCACAGATACTCTTCTGACACAAATCACTCCTGCTATCACTCTTCTCCACCCACTCCACCCTGCCTGCACTCTTTTCTTCACTTCTCTAACACACTCTCCATTACTTTGCACTGTTGACACCAGGTACCTGAACTCCTCCACCTTCTCCACCTCTTCTCCCTGCAACCGCACCCCTCCACTGCCCTCCTCTCATTTGCACACATGTACTCTGTCTTACTTCTACTGACTTTCATTCCTCTTCTCTCCAGCATGTACCTCCACCTCTCCATGCTCTTCTCAACCTGCTCCCTACTCTCACCACAAATCACTATCATCCGCAAACATCATAGTCCAGGGAGACTCCTGTCTGACCTCGTCCGTCAACCTGTCCATCACCACTGCAAACAGGAAAGGGCTCAGAGCCGATCCATGATGCAGTCCAACCTTCACCTTGAACCAGTCTGTCGTTCCTACTGCACACTTCTCTGCTGTCACACTGTCCTCATACATGTCCTGCACCACCCTCACATACTTCTGACATACCTGACTTCCTCATACAATACCACAACTCCTCTCTCCACCCTGTCGTACACATTCTCTAAATTCACAAACACGCAATGATTTCACACTTCAGGAAGGTTTTCACACACAGACTGGAGTACATTTGCTTCTCAGGCCACCAGTGACACTCTCACGGACATTGACTGCTACAGTGCAACTCCTTCTAACCTTCTCTATACTTCTCCATCAACATTCTCAAAGCAAATAAGGCATCTGTGGTGCTCTTCGTCGGCATGAAACCATACTGTTGCTCACAGATGGTCACCTCTTTTCTCAGCCTGGCTTCCACTACTCTTTCCCATAACTTCATGGTGTGACTGATCAACTTTATTCCCCTGTAGTTACTGCAGGTCTGCACATCTCCCTTATTCTTAAAGATCAGTACCAGCACACTCCTTCTCCATTCCTCAGGCAACTTCTCACTCTCCAGAATCCTGTTAAACAATCTTGTTAAAAACTCCACTGCATCTCTCCTAAACATCTCCACGCTTCTACCGGTATGTCATCTGGTCCAACCGACTTTCCACTCTTCATCCTCTTAATCGCTGCTCTCACTTCCTCCTTACTAATCCTATCCACTTCCTGCTTTACTAACTCCACATCATCCAACCTTCTCTCTCTCTCATTTTCCTCATTCATCAGCTGCTCAAAATACTCCCTCCACCTTCTCAACACTCTCCTCACTAGTCAACACATTTCCATCTCCATCCTTTATTGCTCTAACTTGCAGCACATCCTTCCCAGCTCGGTTTCTCTGCCTGGCCAATCGGTACAAATCCTTTTCTCCTTCCTTAGTGTCCAACTTCTCCTACAGATCCTCATGTGCCTTTTCCTTAACTTTCACCACATCCCTCTTTACCTGCTGCTGCATCTCCTTGTTCTCCTGCATACTTTTCATCTCTCTGTCGATCCCAATTCTGTTTCTCCAACCTCTTTCTCCTTATGCTCTCCTGCACTTTCTCATTCCACCACCACGTCTCTTTGTCTTCCTTTCTATTTCCAGATGTTACACCAAGTACCTTTCTAGCTGTCTCCCTTATCACTTCTGCAGTAGTTGCCCAATCATCCAGCACCTCTTTACCACCACCGAGCCCCTGTCTGACCTCTTCCCTGAACCTCACTCTACAGTCCATCAGTTTCCACCATCTTATTCTTCTTCACTCTTCCCTCTCCTCCTTTTCTTCACCCTACAGACCACCATCTGATGCTGTCTCGCTACACTGTCCCCCGCCAACACCTTACAGTCTCCAATCTCCTTCAGGTTGCATCTCCTACATAGAACATAGTCCACCTATGTGCACCTTCCTCCACTCTTATACGTCACCCTATGATCCTCCTTCTTCTTAAAATATGTGTTCACCACTGCTATTTGCATCGTTTTAGCAAAATCTACCACCAACTGCCCTTCCACATTCCTCTCCTTAAGACCATACCTACCATCACCTCCTCATCACCTCTGTTCCCTTCACCTACATGCCCATTAAAGTGTGCCCCAATCACCAATTTTTCATTCCTAGGTTCACCTTCTACCACTTCATCTAATTCACTCCAGAATTTTTCCTTCTCCTCCATCTCACAACCCACTTGTGGAGCATAGGCACTGATGACATTTATCATCACCCCTTCAACTTCCAGCTTCACTTTCATCACCCTATCAGAAACTCTCTTCACCTCCACTACACTCTTACTGTACTCTTCCTTCAGAATCACCCCTACACCATTTCTCTTTCCATCCACACCATGATAGAACAGTTTAAACACCTCCAATGTTCCTGCTCTTACTCCCTTTCCACTTGGTCTCCTGAACACACAACATATCTACCTTTCTCCTCTCCATCATATCAGCTCCCTCTCTCCCTTTACCAGTCATAGTACCAACATTTAAAGTACCAACCCGAACCTCCACTCTCCTCTACTTCTCCTTTCCCTGCTGTCGCTGTAGACGTCTTCCTCCTCTCCTTCTATGGTACCTGTGGTGGTTGTTGGTAACCCGGGCCTCGACTGATCCAGTATGAAATTCTGATTCGTGATCCACATATTCGATTTTTTCACGTTTTACGCTGGATGCCCTTCGTAACACAACCCTCTCCATTTATCCGGGCTTGAGACCCACACTGAGTGACCTGGCTTGTGCAACCCTAATGGTTGGGTTACCGTTAAGTGCTTTATACGTCAGTAGTAGTATTTTATAATCAGTGTGAGATGTAATTGGGAGCAGTGTAGATGATTAAAACAGGGCTGATGTGATCATATTTTCTAGATCTAGTGAGGACTCTTGCTGATGCATTCTGAACTAACTAAAGCTTATTTATGTACTTACTCCAACACCCAGACAGTAAAGCGTTACAGTAGTCTAATCTAGATGTTACAAAAGCATACTCTGGGGATCATCTCATGCCTCACAGAGATAAAGAGGTTATAAAGTTAGAATGTCTATAAGTTTGTTTCTTTGCATGTTTCTCCCTAATGAGTAATCCAGTGGGAGCCATGAGATAGAATTGCATTTGATTTATAATTAATTTTCATTTGAAAAGATATAATGGTTTTTTTTTCTTGCGAGTGTGCACCCTCTATAGGTCGGAGGCACAGTTATAAGAGTGGGGCAAGGCGTGGCTGTGGAGGTCGGTGCTTGCGCATACTATTTATTGACCTTAGCACACAAGACTCCTGAAGTCAAGCTAATTGTTTGTTTTCTTTCCTCTCTTTTTTCTAAATAAATATTAGTAATTAACACAGTTAAGCTCTTCTCGTTTTACTTTTACACGTTAACACTGGTAACCTCAGTAGTGGTGAGCAAACAAAAGTGGTGACTGTGGTGAAGGTCTTTTCGTTGGCTTTTTGACTTTCTTTGTTCTCTGTTGAACCATGGATATACTCAAACTATTTTGCATTCTCTCCGCACTTTTTTCATGTCTCTCAGTTCCTTGCGTTACTTCATGTGCAATCAAACAAAATGGCCTTGCTTATTTAGGCAGTAAAACAGACAAAGTCTATTCAAATGATAGAGACTCTGCCTCTTTAATGATATTACGGCCTTTTGGGTTAATGCCTGACAGATTTTGCATCACTCCGGCTCTGCTGTCATGTTTTATTATGAGAAAGCTCATTAATAGTATTCCATTACCTAACAAAATGCATACAACTGTATTGTCAAATCAACATTACTGTAGTACCTCAGCTGTGCTCTGTCGGGCCTTGATTATATTACTGCTTATGATCTCTGGTAATGTTCATGTCCACCCTGGCCCTTCTTCTGATGTTCTTTCCGGTGTTGTTTTCCCTACGGATCATGTGGACTCAAATAACATATGCTTTGATGATTTTTGTAATCGCCATAACCTTGGGTTTTTGCATGTAAACGCAAGAAGCATATTATCTAAACTGGACCAGCTTAAAGTATGGGTTGAGAGTTCTAACCCTGATGTTTTAGTAATTACTGACACATGGTTGCGTAACTCTATTCTCTATCCTGACCTGTATTTATCTGGTTACAACCTGTTTCAGCAGGATAGGTCATCTAAGGGTGGGGGGTAGCAATTTTCACTAAAGAATATCTTCAATGTAGTATAGCCCTGGCAAAGTCTATACCCAAACAGTATGATCTTCTTGTTCTTAACATGAAATTATCAAACAGTTTTTCTTTATCTGTGGCTGGCTGCTCTCGCCCTCCATCTGCACCAGCATGTACCCTAGAGGCCTTGAGCAATGCTCTTGCGCCTTTCACTAGGTCCGAGTTGATCATACTTGGTGATCTAAACTGGGACATGCTTAAGCCCCCTGAGAAAGTTGTACAACAATTTGATTGCTTAAACCTTCATCAAATCATAAACCTACCTACTAGATATAACCCAAAAGGTTGTGACAACGCCACATTGATAGATGTTGTGTTCACAAACGCCCCACACATGTACCTATCGGGTGTTTTTTGCAATGATCTCAGCGACCACTGTTTCATTGCCTGTGTTAGAAAACAACTTTCTGTCAAACAGCCTGTCGTAATCACTACTAAACGTATTCTGAAAAATTTTGATGCTCAAGCCTTCTTACGTGATTTGAATCATGTAAGTTGGTATAGAGTCAGTCTGATTCCTACAGTGAATGATGCATGGTTGTTGTTTAAAGATCTTTTAACTGCTGTGATCAACAAACATGCCCCAAACAAAAAGATGCGTATAAAAAACCGCAACAGCCCGTGCATTAATCGTGATCTAGTGGTTCTGCTTCAGCAAAAAAATACAGCCTGGCGCAGAGCACGCAAGACACATTCTGTTAAAGACGACATTTTATTTTGTCAAATCAGGAACAAGGCCACACAAGCGGTGAGGGAGGCTAAAGCTGTCATTTTAAAAAACAGCTCACACTTTGTGGTGCGAATCCAAAAGCTTTTTGGAATACGGTAAAAAAACTTGAAAACAAACCCCGGACCATACCATTGTCCCTAAAATTGGATGACATAGTTGTCACTAATAAAAACTCCATGGCTGAAGCATTCAATCACCACTTCATAAATGCTGGCTTTGTTTCAAAGACATTAAACCCTATTTCTACAGCCCCTGCAGCCTCTAATACCTGCAACCTTTTAGCACCTCCTCACAGTTTTTCCATCCGGCCTGTTTTAGTGGGGGAAGTCTTGAACGAACTGACTACTCTGGACCCCAATAAAGCAGCTGGGTCAGATGATCTTGCTGCTTTTTTTTATTGAAATTGCTGCCCCTGTCATTGCGGCTCCACTAACAGCCCTTATTAACCTCTCCCTCTATACAGCCGAGATTCCACCTGCTTGGAAAGAAGCAGTTGTGCTTCCTCTGTATAAGGGCGGTGATCAGGCTGACCTGAATACTTACAGGCCGATTTCCATCTTGCCATGTGTGTCTAAAATTCTGGAAAACCTTGTCAATAAACAACTAATCAATTATCTAAATGTGAACGGTATCATCTCCGGGGCACAGTCTGGCTTTCGATCAGGGTATGGTTGTGTTACAGCTACCACTAAAGTGCTCAATGACATTACATCTGCATTAGATAACAAACAAAACTGTGCTGCTATATTCATTGATCTTGCAAAAGCTTTTGACTCGGTGGACCACACCACAACACACTTATCCACAGACTCAGCAGCATTGGTGTCACTGATCACTCACTGGTTTGGTTCTCAAATTATCTTTCTCACCAGGTTCAACGTGTAAGATTTGAAAACCTTTTCTCCCATTCTCTTCGGGTCACCAGGGGTGTCCCCCAAGGCTCCATCCTTGGTCCCACACTTTTCTCAATTTATATTAATAACATTTCCCAGGTAGTTGGTAATTCACTCATTCACTTATATGCTGATGATACAATCCTTTATGCCATAGGTCCCTCCCCTGATGCTGTTCAAGCTACCCTGCAACATAGCTTTTACCAACTACAGCAGTCTTTTACACAACTCAAACTCACTCTCAATACCTCCAAAACAAAAAGCATGTGGTTTGGCCGTACGGGTGCTACGCCTCCTTCTGCCCTTAACATCACCACCTGCAAGGGAGCTATTTTAGAACAAGTCACTGCTTATAACTACTTGGGCATCTGGTTGGAAACTTCACTCTTTCTCTATCCACCTATCAAAGCTGCAATCTAAGGTCAAAGCCAAGCTTGGTTTCTTTTACAGAAACCGCTCTTCCTTCACCACTTCTGCCAAACTTATTCTTATTCAAATGTCCATTCTACCCATGTTAGATTATGGAGACACTATATATAGGGTTGCTTGCAAGTCCACCCTATCAAAACTTGATGCTCTTTACCATTCTGCTATCAGGTTTGCCACAAATGCTCCTTTCAATACACACCACTGTGCTTTATATTCATCTGTTAACTGGCCCTCCCTTCACAATCGCCGTAAAATTCACTGGTTCACCTTCATTTATAAGACCCTTCTCGGCCACTCACCTCCTTACTTAGGTCACTTGCTGCAGCTAAAGCCTGTCACATATAACACCCGGTCCTCACTTCATTTTCAATTAAGCATTCCTAAAACCAACTCTGCGTTTGGTCTTGCATCTTTTCAATCTGCTGCTGTTCGCGACTGGAATGCTTTGCAAAATACTCTCAAACTGGATAAATTAATTCCAGTTTCATCCTTTAAAAATATTATATCATATTTGTTCACGGATATATGCAGTTGCTTCTCTTCATAATTTTGTTTTAAAATGTATTTATGTAATTGTTAACCTGTATGTATTTTTAATGTTTTGTATTTATTTTAGCCCTACTTCCCTTTCCCTAAGTGTTTTTTCCACTTGTGAGGCCGCCATTGTAAATAAGAACCTGTTTTTAATGACTTGCCTGTAAAAATAAAGGTTAAATAAATAAAAAATAAAAAAGGAAAAACTCATCCTCATCTTCAACACTGAATGTCCATCATTACAGTTCCATCAGTGTTGAGGTTATAAAGTGTTCACTGATGACACTTACACTTACAGAACTGTTCAAACAAACTGTGGTCCTCGGAACATATCGATATTTATTACAGTCCAAATCAATTCTCAAAGTTCTTGAGTTGCTTAGTAACTTCATGGATCTTTAGACTGTTGATGTGGAACCATTTACATGAGCCTCAAAGGAAAACTAGAGTCAATAATCACACCAAGGTTTTTGACTGTTCTACATTGATGGAATAAAGGGAACAGCTCTCTCCTGGCTCAGGTCTTATCTGACTGATCGCTATCAGTTTGTTGATGTAAATGGTGAGTTCTCCACAATCTCTGAAGTAAAGTTTGGTGTTCCGCAAGGATCTGTCTTAGGCCCACTGCTTTTCTCTTTATATCTGCTGCCTCTGGGTGAAATTATTCATAAACATGGTATTCAATTCAATTCAATTCATTTTTATTTGTATAGCGCTTTTAACAATGTACATTGTCTCAAAGCAGCTTTACACAGATAATGTGGTGATTAAAAATGAATATGTTCTTTATGAGTAAGTTTGTCCCTGATGAGCAAGCCGGTGGCGACTGTGGCAAGGAAAAACTCCCCGAGATGGCATAAGGAAGAAACCTTGAGAGGAACCACACTCAAGAGGGAACCCATTCGCTTCCATTGCTATGCTGATGATGCACAGCTGTATATTTCAGCAAAGCCAGATGAGAGAGATCAGCTTAACAATGTTGAGGAGTGTGTAAAGGACATTAGACAGTGGATGCTTGATAACTTCCTTCTGCTCAACTCGGATAAGACGGAAGTACTTTTACTAGGACCACATGCAGCTAGAAGTAAACTTTCAGATTCCATAGCATCTCTGGATGGTGTTTCTGTCTCAGAATGTACAGCAGTCAAAGACCTTGGTGTGATAATTGACCCGAATTTTTCCTTTGAGGCTCACGTGAATAATATTACCAGGATCTCCTTCTTTCACCTTAGAAATATTGCTAAAATTAGAAATATGATGTCGTTACAGGATGCAGAAAAAATAGTAGATGCTTTTGTAACATCTAGATTAGACTACTGTAACGCTTTACTGTCTGGGTGTTGGAGTAAGTGCAGAAATAAGCTTCAGTTAGTTCAGAATGCAGCAGCAAGAGTCCTCACTAGATCTAGAAAATATGAACACATCAGCCCTGTTTTAATCATCTACACTGCTCCCAATTACATCTCACACTGATTATAAAATACTACTACTGAAGTATAAAGCACTTAACGCTCTCACGCCGCAGTATCTGTGTGAACTTCTGTACCAGTATGATCCTCCATGCCTACTTAGTTTAAAGGGTGCAGGCTATTTGTTGGTACCTGAAATAATGAAGACTACACTAGGGGCAGATCTTTCTCTTATAAAGCCCCATGGTTATGGAACAGCCTTCCACTTAGTGTTCAGTGAACACACCAAGCTCTGGTGGCCATGGACATGAACTCTGCAAGATCACCACCAGGTCCGTTCATTAAGGCAACCATGCCAGTTTTCAGCATTTCCCGTTCCAAAGCGTGCAGCTAGCATATGGGTGGTTTAGCCTGATTGTCTGCTCCCTGGCCTTGGCTCTGGACAATCACTTGTTAACTAGTCCTGTTCTGAGACTATGAGCTATGCTGCAAAAAATAGGAGTGTCACTCCTTGCCCTGAAAATTGCTCTAATTATTTAGAAAGCCCAGAAGGTTTTTCGAGCACCACATGGACATCCAGCAGTTTATTCTCTATTCAGTTTTTCTTTATATTTTTTATGTTGTAGACGGTCTAGAATTTATTTTTATTTTTAGCATTTTGTATTGATTATTCATTACAGATTCCTTAACTATATTATGATGGCGTTTGTCATCTGACTTTGCTTGAAACAAACAATTGTGTGACATAAGTATAGCAGTAGAATTGATGCTTAAACATAATCATACCCAGAGGTATTGTATAAAAGAAAAAAGCAGAGGCCTACAACAGATGATAATTAACTATTAATTGCTCTCAGTTGGTTAAAAGTTCACCTTAAGCTGAACTTACTACCTAAGGGGAAAATATTGAGGGTAATTCCCAGTTTAAACTCCCTTGCTACTCAATTTGTCATGTTTTGGAATTGCAACTAGCAGCAATTATGGAATACGAGCCACAGATTTCCTACTACAGACCCCAACCTATGAACAGCAAACATTTCACATATAGCAGTGAGTCAAATAAAAAACATAAAATCGCATTGTCTTCTATATCTGGCATGTACAAGGAATGATATACATTACTCACAGTCTTTAATATTTACAGAATTACTTAAACCTGACCATTATACGGCCCATGACAGAATACTATTAACATGAGGTAAATTTTGATCTTTGTTGTCATCAAAAGGACTTAAGTGGCCTGCATAGACAGTCATAAGACATATTGCATAACAATGTTCATTGTTAAAAGCGCTATACAAATACAAATTAATTGAATTGAATTGAATTGCATAATAAATTATATTCTCATATTATTATATAAATTTAATGGAAAATATATATTGAATATATTAGACATTTTGTGTACAGATTTGGGCCTTATATAGAATATAATATACCAATTCCAAATACAATATTTAACAAAATTGATGTAGTATCATTATAATATAATGTACAAAATGGAAATAAATGAATATTGATCTATTTTCAACATGCAAAAAAAAATCTACATCTAAAATGAAACTTGTACTCGACTCCCCAAAATTATCAGTCTCCTGATACTGCTAAAAATCTCATGCATTTTTAATCCATATATTATTGGATTTATGAGAGGAGGAACAACTAACAGGATTACTGACAGGATAATGGTAATTGCATGTGGAATTTCTTTTGATTCTATTCTGTTATTTATTACTTCAAAACATGCATTGATGGAGAAATTTATGAAAATTAAAAGATGTGGTAAACAAGTCTGTAAAGCTTTTCTTCTAAAATCTTTTGAATTCTTTAAACACACAGCAAGAATTCGAATGTACGAGAAGATTATAAAAATCACTGGAGGAAATACAGCAATGCTGAAAATAAAGAGCCCCCATGAGTTATTTAGAGATATTTCACCACAGCTTAATTTCACAATAGAATAATTATCACAGTATATTCTGTTTAATTTAGATTTACACAGCTGCAGACGGGATGTTAGAAGAGCACCAACAGCATTTTCACAGCAAGGCACAAACCATGACAAAAATATTAGCTTTCTGACAGTGGACATTTTTATAAGAGTTGCATAATGTAAAGGTTTACAGATGGACACATATCTGTCATAAGCCATAGCTGATAAGAGTGTGAACTCTGATGTTCCATATGTGTAAATACAAAATGCTTGAAATAAACAAGCTCCAAAAGAAGTGATTTGTTTTTCAGACAGTAAATCAGTGAGCAGTTTTGGATAAAGTGCAAATGATCCAAAGAGAGCATTACAAAGTAAAGCAGCAATGAAAATATACATGGGCTCATGGAGACATTTCTTTTTGAATATAACTGAAATAATAACAGTATTAAAACAGATAATCATTATATAAATTATGATAGTAAACATAAAATAAAGATATCTGTAATGCTCTAAATCCACATGTCCCTCTAGTGTTAAATATGTAACATTGACTGAATAATCCATTTATTTTGACAATTAGTCCATGTTATTTTCTGGTAGTCCTTCAGAGAGCACAGTGTAAAGATAAACCTCTGCTGGTGTGAAGAAGTCTTCGTCACAGACATTTATACTCCAAATCAATATCAGAGGTGTTTTTCTCATCCATACACATTTTTTATTAGCTGATTTGCTGAAAGATAAGACCCACCTTCTTCCCAATCTTCAATCTTCCTTTCAATAGTGTTTATATATATATTATATTTCAATAGAGTTTAATAATAATAATAAAAATATAACATACTAAGTACTCAATTATCTGATCTAATATACTGTATGATGAGGCAGGATCTGAGTGCTTATACTCAGCATGTTGTTTATTAGTACAAATTCATACTGTAGTTCCACTCGCTAACAGGAACAGATATAGATTCATAAATTCATATTTAAAAACTCCAAAAACAGATTAGGGTTTAAAAAGGAAATACAACTACAAAACACAGTGAACATAGCTTAAAGCACTAACACATGGCTTACAAAAATAACGGATGATCTGGACTCAAAACTCATCAAGATAAACATGTCAAGTGGGTACTGGAACCAGGGGTGGGATGCCCCTTACTTGCTGCAGAAGGTGGGCTTTGCATAGGACCACTGACCTCCATTTATCACCAGTATGCAGACATATTAATCAATATAGAGTTAAGAGTAGGTAAAGTTTTCTGTCAGTTTAATAGCAGAGGTGAAACTGATCATAAAGTTAATGTCAATAAAGGGGTGTAATATAAAGCAGCATTTTATTGGTTACAAACAAATATTGGGTAAAATGTGTGTATTGCTATTTTGCGTTACTGCCATTATAAAGTATAATGCATTAAACTCTGCTGTACATTAGACTTTTTAGGTCAGACTTTGTGTGGGCTTTAATTGCTTTGGTGCATCATTGGATATATTACTTGTATAACTTGGATTACTTGTAACTTTTCTCCTAATGAGGAAAAGCCATTAAAATAACTTTGGTATGGTCAGTAAATATGAAAACTCACATCCTTAAGATGGGTTTTTTGTACTATGAGATTTTAGTCGTTTAGTAATCCCAAAACATATCTCAAATTAAAATGTATTTGTCACATACACATTCATACGGAGTACGACATGCAGTGAAATGCTTTTTATGACTGTCCAACATTAAAACATAAAAAATAGAAATAGAAAATATTTTGTTTTATGAATTCCAGAAAGGGATGGAGGAGTACATGAGATATTGACAGAATACTGAATAAAGTAATTTAGTGTGATTTGTCCTTGATCCACTGTGGTGACCCCTAATGGGAGAAGCCGAAAGAAGAAGAAGAAGAAGTGTGATTTGTTCTTAAAGTGTCGATGTACAGTATGGTGTGGCATAAAGTGACGCTGTGCTGTGCAAGTCCAGAGTTAAGGTGTCATATAAGTATTGCAAAAAAAAGTTGTGCAGAAATAATTGTGCAGTGAAGGAAAAAAAAAGTGAGACAGAGAGAGAAGTCCAGGTAGTAGTTCCTGGGTTTTTCTTAGTTTCAACTCTGAATGGCCTGTGTGAAGAAACTCCCCCTCATTCTCTCTGTGTTCGCTTTCAAGGAGCTGAATCGCTTCTCTGAACGTAACAGAGAAAAGAGTCCATTGTTGTCATGGCTGAGGTCCTTCACAATCTTCCTGGCTCTGGTCCTGCACCACGTGCTTTAGATGTCCTGCAGGTTAGGGAGCTCGGTGTAGATGGTACGTTCAGCTGACAGCACCACCCTCTGGAGGGCTCATCTGTCTTGCATGGTGCTGTTCCCGAGCCAGGAAGTAATGATACCAGTCAGAACGATCTCAAAGGTGCAAGTGTTAAAGTTCCTTAGAACCTGAGAGGGTAGTATAAAGTCTCAGATGGTACAGATGCTGCCGGGCTTCTTCACCAGGGTGTTGATGTGACAGGACCAAGACAGGTCCTGTGTGATGTGAACACCTAGGTACCAGAAACTGTCTACTCTCTCCACTTGGGTCCCGTTGATGTTTGGTGGTTGGTATAACCGCTCCTGCTTCATGCCGAAGTTCTCTATCAACTATCGTCGTTGGAGATCAGGCCCACAACAACAGTGTCGTCAGCAAACTTGATGCTGGTAGTGGAGCTGGAAGTGGCCACACAATCATATGTGTACAGTGAGTACAGCAGGGGGCTTAGAACACAACCCTGAGGAGCTCCAGTGCTGAGGGTGAGGGTGGATGAGGTGTGTTTGCCCATGCGTACGGCTTGTGGTCTGTCAGGAAGTTGGAGAAGTTGTGTGTGTAGCTCTGTGTTGTGTATGTAAATGTGTTGTGTATGTAAATGTGTTGTGTGTGTAGCTCTGTGTTGTGTATGTAAATGTGTTGTGT
>JAAIIK010000392.1:181746-194201 GCA_014706435.1 Silurus glanis
TGTGTTGTGTGTGTAGCTCTGTGTTGTGTATGTATCTGTGTTGTGTGTGTAGCATCAGGGTTCTGGAGAAATGTTGTCTTATGTCACTGTGCACTACATCCGCTATATATGGTTGAAATGACAATAAAAGCTTCTTGACTTGATGTTTATCACCCTATAGGATTCTGTTTGAGTTTATTGGGCTTTTGTGTTGTATCGCCCCAGAGTCTGTGGACCAATGATCGTGCTTCTGTTTATTTTTTTCACAGGATTTTGAAAGGTTTTTGTGTTCAAGTGTTTCTTTTTTGTGCTTTTTTTGAGAGATTGTATTTTCACCAGGACTGAAGTATTACTCTGCACGTCTTTGACCTTGCTTTGTATTATTTGGGGATTTGTATTTGTTCTGTTTTCCGATTTTTTGCTTTGGGACTTTAATAATAAAGACTTTGGACCTTTTACTCCTGATTATGAGTGTCTGCTCCTCTCGAGAGAGACCCGGGTCTGACCGTTTGTTTTATCAGTATCAACAGAACATAAAGTTATAAAGAGAGGGACGGCTTCCCAGAATCGAATTCATGCACATGAGATTCCTTTGTTTGGCTCATTCATGAAATAATAACTGAATTAAGGACTACAATCTCTGTGTTATTTTCTGGCTTTCTGTTTTTACTTATGTCATAGATAGTCTTTTTGGAGTCCCTGCTTGCACTCTGTGGGCATTGCACATCTTTCTGTTTCACCATTTCCTGAAAATAGGCATAAATAATAATCTAACTCTGTTTGGACTGGAATTAATATGAACAGTTTTACACGCAAGTGTCAATCAGTGAGCAGATGATTATTTACACATTCTTACATTACTTCTTCCTTTCTTGCTACCACAAGCATTATGTTTTAAATTCTGGTAGAATCATCACTAATATTTACTGAAAATATCATCAGATTAGAAAAATCTCCTTATTCTATTAAATGAAAAGTTTGAATATACATTATGGGATTTAGACTAAATAACTTAAGGAATAAAAAAAACAAATTACCAAAATGAGAAGAATTAGTTTTGAGTCTATTATCTAATTTCTATGTTGATGAAAATATTAAGATTAAGACCAGTTTCAAGATGTAATGGTTGAGTGGCGTGACAGCAGAGTTGAGGATCCGAGGTCAGGCTTTATTAGAAGAGAGTTGACAACAGCAAACAGTAACTTCCAAGTGTAGCAGGTCTGCTGCTAACCGCAGCTCCTCTTGTCTGCGTTGTGTTCAAGGAAGGCACAGGACACTTTCGCTTTAGTTCACCAGAGAGGGTTTATCAACCGTCTTGCCCACCATTCAACGCTCCTCATCTGTGGATTAATGGCAATAAAGTTGATAAATCACTTGTGGGCTCTTTGTAACAACGCACTCCTCCCTCCAGCATATGCAATGTGAACTGACGAGAGGTGCACGCTCACTTGAAAATGCCGTCAGTATAACGCCAAGAGCGAATTTAAAAATAAAAGTCTCTTAACAGCGAACAGCAAAATGAACACATTACTCAAACCTGAAACAGAAATAATTTAAGAATACAATAAGGATTGTAGTGAAAAAGCAAATTATGTATTACATTTATATTGCACTCATAACTCGCTACACAACGATAGACGAAAGGGTAATCTAGGAACCAGCAATGGTCACAGCAGGCAGAAGACGGTGAGAAAACGAGGTCAGCAGTGTTAGTGTTAGGGTTAAGGTCAAACACGTGAAGGCAATAGTACATGGAAACATGAGACTTGGCAACTTGGTACATGGAAACTTGGTACATGGCAAAAACAAAACATACAGCTAGTTAGTTAGTTAGTTTGTTTGTTTAGTAATAACTTTAAACAACTTGAGTGAGTGTTTGTATTACTTTTAAATTTCTCCTGTTGGGAACTGGGAAGAGTCTGTAATTGGTTCCTCGGCAGGGGCTTCTGGAAACTGTAGTCCAATCGGACAGTCTGAGTGTTAATGGCGCCCTCTGATGGTGAGTGGGATGAATGAAATGGAGCGGATTTGTAACACAAATGTTTTTATTTTATTCTTAAATTTCTTTAAGATTTCTGATATGCAAGTCGATCATAAAAAAATTACTAGAAGGAATAAAGCAAAGCTGAAAATAAATATAAAATTTCCACCACAGCATAATTGAACAATTAAGTCATTATGACCACGTATGTTTAATTAACAATGAGCCAGCAGAAATGGGTGTTAGGGGTTGAAGACCTTCCTCTTCATGAAACAATTAAATTATCAATTTTCAAGTTTACTTCGTAAAAATCGGCTGATTTATATTAAGTTTGTAATCTAGTGCACAGTGTAGATTTATTCATTGCTGGAGACTCAAAGCACTTTTGTACGTCGCTCTGTACACGGACGTCTGCTAAATGCTGTAAATGTAAATGTAAATGTAGTGTAACAGATAAAGCCACTTTAAATTGCTTTAAGTCGTAAATAAGAGTAAAAGAATCTAAAAAGAAACTTGTGCTCTTGTTTGACATTTAAATAATTTTTTTATATTAGTATAAATTTCTTGCAGTTTTATTCCATAAATAATTGGATTGAATAAAGGGGGAATGAGTAAAAATTCCACTGACAGGATCATGTTAATAATGTGGGGAATTTGATTTGATTCGAGTCTAGAATTAATAATTTCAAAACTTGTGTTGACAGAAAAATTGATGAAAATGAGCAGATGTGGTAAACATGTCTGTAAAGCTTTTCTTCTGAAATCTTTAGGATTCTTCAAACACACAGCAAGAATCCTGACGTATGTGTAAAGTATAAAAATCACTGGAGGAAATACAGCAATGCTGAAAATAAAAAGTCCATATAAGTTATTAAGAGATGTTTCATTACAGCTTAGTTTTACAATAGAATAATTATCACAGTATATTCTGTTTAATTTATATTTACACAACTGAAGACGGGATGTCAGCATAATGGCTATACCAACTTCACAACTTGGCACAAACCATGATAAAAATATGAGTTTACTGACAATGTGCATCTTTACAATTGAGTCATATTCTAAAGGTTTACAGATGGACACATATCTGTCATAAGCCATAGCTGATAAGAGTGTGAACTCTGATGATCCATATGTGTAAATACAAAATGCCTGAAATAAACAAGCTCCAAAAGAAGTGATTTGTTTTTCAGACAGTAAATCAGTGAGCAGTTTGGGATAAAGTGCAAACGATCCAAAAAGACCATTACAAAGTAAAGCAGCAATGAAAATATACATGGGCTCATGGAGTTGCCTCTTTTTGCATATAACAAAAATGATAACCAAATTAAAACAGATAATCATTATATACACTGTGAGAGTGAATGTAAAATAAATATATCTGTATCGTTGTAATTCAACATGTCCCCCCAGTGTTAAATAGGTAACATTAGAAGAGTAATCCATTAGTTTATGAAAAGTTATCCATGTGATTTTATGGAATTCACTCAGAGAGCAGCATGTAGATAAAGCACAACTGAGAGGAAATCAGCTTCATGGCTATTTATACTCTCTTATCCAGACTCATAGTCCTTAGTGATTTGCTGAGAGCTACCAGAGGAAAATGCTTCCTGCTTCTTTCCTGAGCTTTTTTTTTTTTTTTATCATTTTTTTTACTTTTAAGTTGTCTCTCCACCAAATAAAATGCCAAGTGTTTTTTCATCTGTGCAATAACATTTTGCTTTGAGGCCCTCGTGAAGGAGCAGGCTGAAGACCTGTTGAGGACCCAGAAGAGAGTTGAGAGTTGCTGCAACTGACAAATTTCTGACCACACAGTTTCTCCTGCCATAGTAACACATAGATGGAGTATGCAAGTATTAAGAGAGCAGTCCTGCAGCATATCTGCAAGACACCAGACTTGTTAGGCCAATGCTTCCAGTTGTTAGTGGTTGCTGGCTATGAAGGTAAACAGGGATTTTATTATCAAACTAATAGTACTGTAGTATTTAGTTTCTCAAATTTCAATAATACTTACCTAGCCTTAGGTTAAAGCAATTTGTTTTGTAGAGAATCACCTGGTGGTGGTCCCAGGTCACAGCGTGTTCTGCTCTCTTGCTTTTTCTAGCTTTTCCATTTATTCCTCTGGAAGCAATACTTTGATGCTTCACTTCATCCTGGATCATTCATCTCATTTGGATAAAACATACAGAGCACCCTGTCCAGGGCAGCTATTTCTATGTCTCCTTTTGAGTTTTGTGTTTGATGCTCCATCTGTCAACACTCATATCCATCATAAGCACTAAATTTGGATGGATGACGACAACTGCTATCTTGTTGAACAACATTAGACTCAGTACTAATTACAAACCTGATCAAATATTCTACCTGCACTCTGCAAAATTCTTCCTTGCATGGCTCTCCTGTGGCTCATGGACAAACTGTCTGGCATTGGCAAACTGCCATTCTGAGTTTGGGTTCTGGCCTTAACAAAAACACCAAGCTATACTTGCGTAGATTCATAGTATATTCATCCCTGTATTAAACATGGCCATGAGCAGTTTTTTATTTGGGAAAATAATAGGGACTGCTGCTTACCACAGCCTCTAGTGGAATGTGACTGAGTAGAGGTGAAAATGAGGTAGAATTCCATCTGCACCTTGGCAACCTCTGTGAAGTAGAACGTTAAGAGGTTGGCTGAACAAAGGAATGGAGTGGATTGCCACTTCCAGTACAAGCTCTTCTCTTTTTCCAAAACAGTCATCACCAAAACCATGGACACCTCCGTCCAATATTTAAAAAGGCTGTGGTGGTTTATTCAATTCAATGTAATTAAATTTTTTTTGTAGTTATTAAACAGAAAAAAATAGCCCTTGCTATTTGGTTAGTAATTTGGAGCCCATTGTGCACTTAAAGATATGAACCCTTAATCTCATTGTGAAAACTTGCATAAGCCAATAATACATACTGGTACTGATAAATATACCTGTGCCTGTAGCATATTATCTTGCCTAAATAGGTGGAGTTTTGCTGTAATCTCAGGAATGCTTCACTCTTGCTCAGTTAAGGTTTCTTTTCCAAATTTTCTTTGATGACTGAGATGGAGCTTTGTGCAACCTAGTGCAAACAGTGCAGACAAAAAACAGTACAGACAGACAACACAAGACATTGTGGGACAATACACATAACACAAGTCAGCGCCAACCAGTAAACCTACTGTATACTCTGAGTATACAGTACTGTGCAAAGAGAACTATAAAGACTATGAACAATGAGTATATGTAAACAAACACAATGCGGTGCAAAAACAGCAGTAGCAGCAGTCGAGAGGTGCAAAAACAGCATATAATCTGTATTATATGGTTAAGTATAAATAATAAATAAATGGTGGTGGAATGGATTGAGATGAGTAATGAGTGTATGTTGAGTTCAGGTTGAACAGTTCAGTAACACATAGTTGAGTGTGTGTGTGTGTGTGTGTGTGTGTGTGTGTGTGATTTCCAGTTTAGTTCTGTGTATTGAGGAGCCTGATGGCTTGAGGTAAAAAGCTGCTACACAGTATGGATGTAAGGCCCGAATGCTTCAGAACCGTTTTCCTGTAGGCAGGAGGGTGAAGTGTGTGTGTGAAGAGTGTGTGTGAGGGGTGTGTGAAGAGTGTATGTGAGGGGTGTGTGGGGTCATTCACAATGTTGTTAGCTTTGCGAATGCAGCGTGTGGTGTAAATGTCTGTGAAGGATGGGAGAGAGCCTCCGATGATCTTCTCAGCTGTCCTCACTACCCTCTGTAGTGTCTTGCAAACTGAGATGGATTTGTCAACGTTCAGAGACAGGTTGTTCGCTCCACACCAGGCTGTTAACTGGTGCACCTTCTCTCTGTATGCTGACTCATCGTTCTTGCTGATGAGACCCACCACAGTCATGTCATCGGCGAACTTGACGATGTGGTTCGAGCTGTGCATTGCTACACAGTCATGAGTCAGCAGAGTGAACAGCAGTGGGCTGAGCACACAGCCCTGAGGGGCCCCAGTTCTCAGTGTGGTGGTGCTGGAGATGCTGTTCCCGATCTGGACTGAATGAGGTCTCCCTGTCAGGAAGTCCAGGATCCACTTGCAGAGGCAGGTGTTCAGGCCTAAATTAGGTAGGCTCAACTTATCGATCAGATGTTGAGTGATGATTGTGTTGAATGCTGAGCTGAAGTCTATGAACAGCATTCCTACTTATGTGTCCTTGTTGTCTAGGTGGGTGAGGGCCAGATGGAGGGTTGTGGAGATGGCATCGTGGAACTGTTTGGAAAATACGCAAACTGCATGGGGTCCAGGGAGGGTGGAAGCTGGGTCTTGATGTGCCTCATGACGAGCCTCTCAAAGCACTTCATCACAATGGGTGTGAGCGCGATGGGACGATAGTCATTGAGCCAGGAGTGTGTACACTTCTTCGGCACAGGGACAATGGTCATTGTCTTGATGCACGTAGGAACAATGTTGCTGCTCAGGAAGATGTTGAAGATGTCAGTGAAGACATCTGCCTGCTGTTCTGAATGTTGTCTGGTCCAGCAGACTTCCGTGTCACTTCAGCTGTGGTTAGAGCACCTGGTCAGCAGAGCGCCTGGTCATTGAGAGGGGGGGTGGTCTTCCTAGCCTCCACGTTGTTTCTTACCTCAAACTGGGCGTAGAAGTCATTCAGTGCATCTGGGATGCCCTGCCACATGCGCCGGGTGCCTCTGCTGTCCTGGAAGTGGTCATGGATTCTCTTGGCATGTGTGCACTTTGCCTCTATGATGGCATGGGACAGTTTGGCCCTTGCTGTTCTTAAGGCCATCTTGTCCCCTGCTCTGAAGGCAGCGCACATACTTTTGCGGTCATCCACGGCTTCTTGTTGGAGCATGTAGTGATAGTCTTGGAGATGGTCACATAATCAACGCAGTTGCTGATGTAGCTGGTCACTGATGATTTGTACTCCTCCAAGTTGATGAAATCGCCGTTGGTTGCAGCCTCCCTAAACATGTCCTAGTCAGTGCACTCAAAACAGTCCTGAAGAGCAGAGGTGGCTCCTGCTGGCCAGGTTTTCACCTGTTTCAGAACTGGTTTAGAGAGCCTGCTGAGTGGTCTGTATGCTGAAATTAACATAACAAACAAACTTCTGAGTAGCCGAGATGGGGGCGGGGCTCCGCACGATACACGCCAGGGATGTTTGTGTAAACAAAATCCAGTGTGTTTGCTCCTCTCGTTGCAAAGTCCACATGCTGATGGAGTTTATCTAGCACAGTCCTGAGATTCACATGGTTGAAATCTTTGGCAATCCGTCGGGGTGAGCATTCTGCCAGGGAGAATTATTGTCCAGGGAGCAGAAGTTTGAAAGAAGAATGGATGGGAGAGCCGGCCAGCTAGGTTTAGCATTTAGCATTTAGCCTAGCATGGACACCCGCCCGCTTGCCGCACTTCCACTTCCTCGAGCAGCGCTTCCGTCATCCCCTCTCCCGGCCACCGGCATCAGGTGACACAGAGGGTTGGGGGCCTGGTCTTTGTGGCAGAGGTCACGTAGGTTATTAATTACATCATCATGCAGATTAGTGGTTGCATGATTCCTGTACTGTAACAGCATATGGTGGTCGTATACATTAACACAGCTGACTCTGGTGTCCATGTATTATGAAAAGTCAGGCTAAATATGGTAAAAACACCATTTTTTGGATTCGGAAGGGCCGCTGCGTGCTACCGCTGCACTGCCATCTTGGATGTGTTCGGTAAACTGGGATATTTGTATGATGACGTCCTCTCAGGTGGACTATGTTCCATGTAGGAGATGCAACCTGAAGGAGCTTGGAGACTGTAAGTTGTTGGCAGGGGACAGTGTAGCTAGACAGCATCAGATGGTGGTCTGTAGGATGGTTTGGAGGTGAAGAAGAGGAGGAGCGCGCATCAATTCAGCGCGCATTTCTCTTTTTACCATTTTTATAAAAATTATAAATACATAAATAAATAAATAAATATAAAAGAGGTGAAATTAAAACCTTCAGCACAACATACATTTATTCACGACGTCCTTTCTTTACTTAGATATAAAATAAAAAAAATAAACTCCACCAAAAAATAATTTTAATCAGTAAACATTTGTTTTATTTATGCGCCAAGTCTCAAATCAAACACCAAATCCACCATGATTCACACAATTAACCCTCTGGGTGGCGTTTTGTGGGTTTTTCCCCCCTCATAAACTTAAATTACTGTCTTTATTGATTGTACAGATAAAAATAATACATCATTCAAATATGTAAAATGTCTATGATTTATGATAAAAGCTTCTTGATTTGACTTGAAGAGATGCAGTTTCTCCGGTTTCACCTCATTAACTGTCCGTGTGGAAACATAGCAAAGGTTCCGTTTAGTGCCCTAATGATTTATGTCATTTAAACCACCATTATTACTTTAAAACATTTACAAAAAATGTTTGTCTTCATGCTCTATGTTGCATCCATATTTCTACATGTCTATGTTGCTTAAAGTAATAAAAACAGGAAGTATTAATATATGGTACATTTAGAACAGATAGAAATGTGCGATTAAGTCGCGATTAAATATTTAATTTGATTGACAACCTCTGTACAATTATACATACAATGTATATATTACATAGTATATGTTTTTTACTCCTCATTACATCTGCACTATTTTTTATCTATATATATCTTTATATATTTATATCCTTACTGTACATTCTGCCCAACATTTCACATTCATGTGTATATAATGTGTGCGTATATACAGTGAGGAAAATAAGTATTTGAACACTCTGCTATTTTGCAAGTTCTCCCACTTAGAAATCATGGAGGGGTCTGAAATTGTCATCGTAGGTGCATGTCCACTGTGAGAGACATAATCTAAAAAAAAAATCACAATATATGATTTTTAAACTATTTATTTGTATGATAGAGCTGCAAATAAGTATTTTAACACCTGTCTATCAGCTAGAATTCTGACCCTCAAAGACCTGTTAGTCTGCCTTTAAAATGTCCACCTCCACTACATTTATTATCCTAAATTAGATGCACCTGTTTGAGGTCGTTAGCTGCATAAAGACACCTGTCCACCCCATACAATCAGTAAGAATCCAACTACTAACATGGCCAAGACCAAAGAGCTGTCCAAAGACACTAGAGACAAAATTGTACACCTCCACAAGGCTGGAAAGGGCTACGGGAAAATTGCCAAGCAGCTTGGTGAAAAAAGGTCCACTGTTGGAGCAATCATTAGAAAATGGAAGAAGCTAAACATGACTGTCAATCTCCCTCGGACTGGGGCTCCATGCAAGATCTCACCTCGTGGGGTCTCAATGATCCTAAGGAAGGTGAGAAATCAGCCCAGAACTACACGGGAGGAGCTGGTCAATGACCTGAAAAGAGCTGGGACCACCGTTTCCAAGGTTACTGTTGGTAATACACTAAGACGTCATGGTTTGAAATCATGCATGGCACGGAAGGTTCCCCTGCTTAAACCAGCACATGTCTAGGCACGTCTTAAGTTTGCCAATGACCATTTGGATGATCCAGAGGAGTCATGGGAGAAAGTCATGTGGTCAGATGAGACCAAGATAGAACTTTTGGGTCATAATTCCACTAAACGTGTTTGGAGGAAGAAGAATGATGAGTACCATCCCAAGAACACCATCCCTACTGTGAAGCATGGGGGTGGTAGCATCATGCTTTGGGGGTGTTTTTCTGCACATGGGACAGGGCGACTGCACTGTATTAAGGAGAGGATGACCGGGGCCATGTATTGCGAGATTTTGGGGAACAACCTCGTTCCCTCAGTTAGAGCATTGAAGATGGGTCGAGGCTGGGTCTTCCAACATGACAATGACCCGAAGCACACAGCCAGGATAACCAAGGAGTGGCTCTGTAAGAAGCATATCAAGGTTCTGGCGTGGCCTAGCCAGTCTCCAGACCTAAACCCAGTAGAGAATCTTTGGAGGGAGCTCAAACTCCGTGTTTCTCAGCGACAGGCCAGAAACCTGACTGATCTAGAGAAGATCTGTGTGGAGGAGTGGGCCAAAATCCCTCCTGCAGTGTGTGCAAACCTGGTGAAAAACTACAGGAAACGTTTGACCTCTGTAATTGCAAACAAAGGCTCCTGTACCAAATATTAACATTGACTTTCTCAGGTGTTCAAATACTTATTTGCAGCTGTATCATACAAATAAATAGTTTAAAAATCATACATTGTGATTTCTGGATTTTTTTTTTTAGATTATGTCTCTCACAGTGGACATGCACCTACGATGACAATTTCAGACCCCTCCATTATTTCTAAGTGGGAGAACTTGCAAAATAGCAGCGTGTTCAAATACTTATTTTCCTCACTGTATGTATATATATATTAGACTATGTTCAACCTGCATTCTCGATCCCTCGCCTACAAGTTTCCTTAAACAGATAATTCCAGAGGTAATTGAACCTGTTTTAAAAATAATAAATAGCAAAGCCAGATGAGAGAGATCAGCTTGAGAAGTGTGTAAAGGACATTAGACAGTGGATGCTTGATAACTTTCTCCTGCTCAATTCAGATAAGACGGAAGTACTTTTACTAGGACACATGCAGCTAGAAGCAAACTTTCCGATTACGTAGCATCTCTGGATGGTGTTTCTGTTTCAGTGTGTACGGCTGTCAAAGACCTTGGTGTTATTATTGACCCTAGTCTTTCCTTTACTATTCCTCACGTGAATAATATCACCAGGATCTCTTTCTTTCAACTTAGATATATTGCTAAAATTAGAAATATGATGTCGTTACAGGATGCAGAAAAACTAGTTCATGCTTTTGTTACTTCTAGATTAGACTACTGTAACGCTTTACTGTCTGGGTGTGCGAGTAAGTGCATAAATAAGTGCATAAATAAGCTTCATTTAGTTCATATTCTCATCATTGTTGGAGATCAGGCCAACCACAACAGTGTCGTCAGCAAACTTGATGATTGTGTGGCCACCTCCAACTCCACCACTGTCATATGTGTACAGTGAGTACAGCAGGGGGCTCAGAACACAACCCTGGGGAGCTCCAGTGCTGAGGTTGAGGGTGGATGAGGTGTGTTTGCCCACCCATACGGCTTGTGGTCTGTCTGTCAGGTAATTGGAGATCCATTGACACAGGACCTCCAACTTAAAGGTGAGCGTGGTGGGAATTATGGTGTTGAACGCTGAACTGAAGTCCACAAACAGCATTTTTGCATTATTCCCCTTTCTGTAGTCCAGATGGCTCATCGTTGTGTGGAGAAGATAAGCAACGGTGTCTTCAGTAGAACGATTCTGGCGATACGTGAACTGTAGTGGATCCAGTGTGTCTGGGAGTGATCCGGTGATGAAGTCTCTGACCAGTCTTTCAAAGCACTTCATCACTACTGAGGTCAGGGCTACAGGTTGGTATTGGTTGAGGCAGGCGGGCTGGGGCTTCTTCGGGACAGGAACAATGGTGGACTGTTTGAAGCATTAGGGGACAACAGACTGTTTAAAGTAAGAGGTTGAATATCTCAGTGAACACCGGTGCTAGCTGGTAAGCGCAGGCTTTCAGAACCTGACCTGTGAGGTCATCTGGTTCTGCTGCCTTCCTGGTATTCACTTTTTTGAATGCCCTCCTCATGTCATGCTCTGAGATGGTGAACATGTTTACCTCTCCAGCTTTCTCAGCATGCATGCTGTTTGTGGCGCAGCCTCAAAGCAAACATAAAAGATGTTTAGCTCGTCTGCCAGAGAAGCATCCACATTTCCCATTCTAGAAGATTGTGTTCTATAGTCCGTGATGTTTCTTAGTCCCTGCCACATGCTCCTAGAGCCACCATGTTGGAACTGTGAATCTAGTTTCCAGGCAGAGTGGCGTGGCAGTTCCTGGAGGTCACAAATGGACCTCGCAGAGTGTTTTGAGATGGGCTTGTCCTTATCTCTAACCTTACCTGCTCGGTCCAGCACTCGTTCACAGGCTTCAGAAGCACACCTTTCTGCAGTTTCTTCCCCCTGTGATGAGAGCATGCAGACACAGAGGTCGAGAAGCTCACGGAAGTTGTGACTCTTGCCGTCACCAAGCTCGATCTTGGCTGGCCTATGAGCAGAGAGCCTCTCCGTCCAGTAAGCTGGATGAGCGCTTCGGAATAACTCAAATAAATTCAATTCATTTTTATTTGTATAGAGCTTTTAACAATGAACATTGTCTCAAAGCAGCTTGCGGTGATTAAAAGTGAATATGTTCTTTATGAGTAAGTTTGACCCTGATGAGCAAGCCGGTGGCGACTGTGGCAAGGAAAAACTCCCCGAGATGGCATAAGGAAGAAACCTTGAGAGGAACCAGACTCAAGAGGGAACCCATCCTCATCTGGGTTACACCGAATGTCCATTTGTAGCAGGTGTACAATGTTGCGGGGTACAGTGATGATGATCAGAAGCAAACTGTATTCCTGAGTCAGTGTAGGAGACTGTTGACATCAACTACAGTCCAATCCATCCTCAAAGCGCCCGTTCTTACTCCGGAATTTCATGG
>JAAIIK010000392.1:194601-208477 GCA_014706435.1 Silurus glanis
ACTGTGGCAAGGAAAAACTCCCCGAGATGGCATAAGGAAGAAACCTTGAGAGGAACCAGACTCAAGAGGGAACCCATCCTCATCTGGGTTACACCGAATGTCCATTTGTAGCAGGTGTACAATGTTGCGGGGTACAGTGATGATGATCAGAAGCAAACTGTATTCCTGAGTCAGTGTAGGAGACTGTTGACATCAACTACAGTCCAATCCATCCTCAAAGCGTCCGTTCTACTCCGGAATTTCATGGAACCACCCAAGGCGTTGATGAGAAACCGTCCCCAGCTGCACAGAGTGGCCTCCACTTGAAGAGAACACTATCCAGAGGCAGGCCTGGACGAAGTGGGGAGATCCACCGAGGGGAGAGGGGCAGGAACAGTGGTCACTGGAGCCTCAGGAGCATGTTTAACTCGACCGAGAGAGAGAGAGAGAGAGAGAGAGAAGAGGGTGACAGGAAGAGAAGGATATGGATTATTAAGTGTACCTATTGTTGTATGAGAGTTAAAGTCACTGTGCAGTTTGGACTCCGGCAAGACTCGCTATGGCAGCATAACTAAAAGGGAGAACCAGAAGGCAACACAGACATGAGGGATCTCTGGGATAAGAGACGGCCTACCACACCACCATCAACAAACCTGAGTGAACGTGTGAGTGTGAGGGGACGACAGCATACAAATATCCCAGTTCACCAAACACTCTATATCCATGATCCCTCCAGATGTGAGCCTTTACCTAAGAAAAAATCTACTGATCAAAGGCTTGACTGAATAAATACGTTTTCAACCTTGACTTGAACACTGAGACTGTGTCTGAGTCCCGAACACTGATAGGAAGGCTGTTCCATAACTGTGGGGCTTTATAAGAGAAAGATCTGCCCCCTGCTGTAGTCTTCATTATTTGAGGAACCAACAGATAGCCAGCACCTTTTGATCTAAGTAGGCGTGGAGGATCATACTGGTACAGAAGTTCACTCAGATACTGCGGTGCGAGACCGTTAAGTGCTTTATACGTCAGTAGTAGTATTTTATAATCAATGCGAGATTTGATTGGGAGCCAGTGTAGACTGATTAAAACAGGGGTGATGTGGTCATATTTCCTAGATCTAGTGAGGACTCTTGCTGCTGCATTCTGAACCAACTGAAGCTTATTTATGCACTTATTTATGTCAATAATCACACCAAGGTCTTTGTCAGCCGTACACGCTGAAACAGAAAGACCATCCAGAGATGCTACGTAATCGGAAAGTTTGCTTCTAGCTGCATGTGGTCCTAGTAAAAGTACTTCTGTTTATCGGAGTTGAGCAGAAGAAAGTTATCGAGCATCCACTGTCTAATGTCCTTTACACATTTCTCAACATTGTTAAGCTGATCTCTCTCATCTGGCTTTGCTGAAATATACAGCTGTGTATCATCAGCATAGCAATGGAATCTAATACCACGTTTATGAATAATTTCACCAAGAGGCAGCATATATAAAGAGAAAAGCAGAGGGCCTAAGACAGATCCTTGAGGAACACCAAACTTTACCTCAGAGAGTGTGGAGAACTCACCATTTACATCAACAAACTGATAGCGATCAGTCAAATAAGACCTGAGCCAAGAGAGAGCTGTTCCCTTTATTCCAACAACTTTCTCCAGTCCAACAAGCAGTATAGTGTGATCAATGGTGTCAAAAGCTGCACTGAGGTCGAGCAAAACAAGTAAGGAGACAAAACCCTGATCAGAGGCCAATAACAGGTCATTTACCACCTTAAATAGCGCCGTCTCTGTGCTATGATGAGGCCGAAATCCTGACTGATACATTTCAAAAATGTTATTCATAAGTAGGTGTGAGCAGAACTGCTGTGCTACAACCTTTTCTAAAATTTTGGATATGAAGGGGAGATTTGATATTGGACTGTAGTTGGACAGCTGACATGGGTCAAGGTCAGGTTTCTTAATTAGGGGGTGGATAACTGCCAGTTTGAAGGATTTTGGTACAAAACCAGTGCTAATGGAAGATTTTATTATTTTAAAACAGGTTCAATTCCCTCTGGAATGATCTGTTTGAGGAAACTTGTAGGCGAGGGTTCGAGAATGCAGGTTGATGATTTTGATGAGGAAATTAATGAAATGAAGTCGTTCTCTTGAATAGGAGTAAAACTTTGTAATTGATTGTCTGTTATAATGACACTGCTGTCTACAGGGTTACTTATAAAATAATTTGGATTTATATTAATCGTCTGGATTTCTTGCCTGATGTTTTCAATTTTATTATTAAAAAAGTTCATGAAATCATTACTACCTAATGATGGTGTGCATGTGAGTGCAGTGCTTTTATTCCCTGTTCATTTTGCTACCGTGCTGAATAAAAATCTAGGATTCTGCTTGTTATTTTCTATGAGGGTGGAGAAATATGCTGATCAGCCGCACTAAGAGATTTTCTATAATTTAGGAGGCTCTCCTTCCATGCTATTTGAAATACTGTTCATTTAGTTTGACGCCATTTACGTTCTAATTTCCGAGTGGTCTGTTTTAAGGTGCGTGTATGATCATTATACCACTGTGCTAATTTTTTCTCCCTGGTCATTTTGGTCTTAAGGGGAGCTACATCATCTAGGGTATAACGTAATGTTGATTCTAGGTATTAAGTGGCCCAGTCGAGCTCTGCGGGGTCAGACAGAGATCTATCTAATATCATAATTTCTGGAAGATTGTTAATAAAACGCGCTGCTGTAGCTGACGTGAAAGTACGCTTAACACGATAACGTGGTGAGGTAGTAATGCAATGTCTGAGGCAGATTTTAAAAGAGATGAGATAATGGTCTGAAATAGCTTCAGACTGTGGAATTATGACTTTTTATGATTATAAGTTTTTTATTTTTAATCCAAATGTTAACAACAAATCGAGAGTGTGTCACCACTATGTGTGGGTCCCATACCATTCTGATTAATTCCAACTGAATCTAGAATGGACACAACTGCTGCTCTTAAGGAGTCTTCCTGATTATCAAAATGAATGTTAAAATCACCAACAATTAATGCTTTGTCTAAAGAAGTAGCAAGATTTGTGATGAAATATGCAAATTCTATGAGAAAATCAGAGTAGGGCCCCTGGGGGTCTATAAATAATAATTAGTGGAATTGACTGACTGGACCTGCTTTCGGACACTGAATATTTTATGTTGGTGTAAAGAACTTCAAATGTTTTACATTTGTGTTTAGTCTTTTGTGTGACGCTTAGATTATTATTATAAATAGCTGTGACTCCGCCTCCTCTGCCATTTAGACGGGGTTGGTGTATGTAACTATACCCAGGAGGACTCGCTTCATTTAATGCTAAATATTCATTCGGTTTAATCCACGTTTCTGTCAAACACATTATTTTAAACTCCTGGTCGGTAATAATTATGTTTATAGTAAGCGCTTTTGACGTGAGAGATCTAATATTCAGCAATCCTATCTTTAGATCAGAGGTGCTGGCTGTGCGTTCAGTCCTATTTAATTGAATGTTAATCAGGTTACTAAAACAGACTTTCTGAGAATTCCTATATTTTGGTTTCGCTCGGGGGACAGACACAGTCTCAATTTGGTGGATCCTGAGTGACGACTCTGTGCAGCTAGCAGACGGTCGGTTTAGCCTGTCTGTCTGCTCCCTGGCCTTGGCTCTAGACAGTCACTTGTTAACTAGTCCTGTTCTGAGACTATGACCTATACTACAAGAAATGAGAGCAGCACCTTCCCGAGTGGGATGGACACCGTCCCGCCCTAACAGGCCAGCCTTGCCCTCAAAAATGCTCCAATTATTAATGAAGCCCACATTGTTTTTGGAGCACCACTCGGACATCCAGCAGTTCAGCGACCATAACCTGCTGTAGGCTACATCGCCACGTCGCATTGGGATGGGGCCAGAGCATGTTACTGCATTGGACATTGCCTTCGCTAATTTACACACCTCTATAATATTACTCTTAGTAACCTCTGACTGTCTAAGGCATATATCATTAGCTCCTATGTGAAAAACTATCTTAGAGAACCTGTGCTTTCCTAAGAATCTAAGCTGACCTGCTATGTCCGGCGCCCTGGCTCCCGGTATATACATAACCTGAGCTGCTGGTGCCCCTAAAGGTCTAGCTAATTTCACGTGCCTCAGAATGGAGTCTCCTAAAACCAGAGCTCTTTCAGGTTTCTCAGCGGGTGCTTCACTGAGGAGAGCAAACCTGTTGGACACGTGAAGCGGAGAGGAATGGTGCTCCCGTGGGCAAGCCTTAGCGTTAGCTTTGGCTTTGCGAGTATGCCGCCGAGTCGTCACCCATTCGCCCCGCTGCGAGGGCTCTAATGCCGGAGTCGGGGGAATATTAACTTCACCTAGGGCATCCAGACTTTCCCCTGCAGAAACTGGACTGCTCTCGCACTCACTACTTCTCTCTAGACTCTGAATGCGCTCCTCTAATGCTAAGATCTTCTCCGTCAAAGAGCAAACTAGCTTACACTTCTTACAGATAAAATTATCGCTAACAACGGAGAAAGACTGACTAAACATGTCACACTTCACACACTGAATGAACTGGATGTTCGCCATAGCAGAGAAATTACGTACCTTAATCAGAATCAGAATCAGAATCAGGTTTATTGGCCAAGTGTGTTGACACACACAAGGAATTTGGTTCCAGCTGTTAGTGACTCTCAAAAGTATAGACATAAAGAAAGAAAGTACTAGAGAGAGTCGTGCCGAGGCTGCCATCTGCGGCGCCATCTTGAACACATTCTTGAACACATTAATGTGGTTACTGTAGTGTGTGTTCGTAGTTCTGGTGGGAATGTCCTCCACGCACTGCTTTCAAATTCTCAAACAGGGAAAAAAAGCGTTCTTCCGAAAGCAAAAATACACGAGATATAACAACCTCCATATCGGGGTCTCCAGTTCTTTCCCGTCATGCACACTAAGGTGTTCAGGTCCTGGGCGAAGCCTTTTTTCAGCCCGCCCCTTTAGCCCCAATGTGGCATTATACTCATACGTCATGGGGCTGAGAGAACAGGGTTATGGAGTGATTCCATAGGTTGAAAAGACGCTTGCAAGCTATCTCTCCCTGGGAATCGCATCGTCTCTCAAGACCCCGATGCTACCCACGAAGCCCCTTCATAATACGGCGGCGCTCTCGGGGAAGGCTCCTCAGCTGGTTAGGCCACTTCGTCCCTGCACATCATGGCAGTGCTGCAGGCTTATCAGGCTACCTGATCAAGGTTACGTAGCGTGGCCTACATGCCTTAGATGTTTGGAAAGATCCCAGGTTCCTGTCTCAGGGCCCCATGCTGGGAGTTCCTGCTCATCATGTCATGCTTACGATGGATGCGTCCCTCACAGGGTGGGGAGCGGTCATGAGTAGCCGATCCACCCAAGGTCTATGGGAAGGGCCCCATCTACTATGGCACATCATTTGCCTAGAGATGCTTGCCATGCTTCTAGCATTGAAGCATTTGCTGTGGCGGGGCAATCTCTGGGCAGAGACCCTCTATATGCGCGTTTTCTCAGAGCTCCCTTGACCCAGAGTGTGGCAGCCTCGAAGTCGTGGTCCTCTGGAGTCTAAGACATCTGCAATGCTGCAGGCTGGTCCACCCTGCTGACCTTTGTCTGGTTTTATAACATTGACCTTAGTGCCACTCCTGGTCCCTCCGTCCTTTTGACATAGCTGTGCCTATACACACTGGTCAGGGACTGGTCAGTCTGGCATGATTGGACACTCATTTGCAAAGAGTTGTGATTCAACTTGAGTTACTGAAAGGGAACATCTCTAGGTTACGTATGTAACCCTAGTTCCCTGAGGGAACGAGACGCTGCTCACGCTGCTCTATGCCATGTGCTTTTTATAGTTTCTGGTCCTGACGACACCCCGCCGGTGACGCCGCACGTCGAATTTGACTGATTACACAAATTATTTCAGAGCGCGGACAACGAGGTCACGTTCCCAAAGAGTTGCGATGCAGCATCTCGTTCCCTCAGGGGAACTAGGGTTACATACGCAACCTAGAGACGTTACTAGAAAATTGAGGGTCTCCACAGATGACACAGAGCTGTTGGATATTGTAAGGGGAAGCAGGGTTGAGGGGTGTTTCCTAAAGTCCACTATCATCTCTACAGTTTTGACCATGTTTAGATATGAGGAGATTAGGAATAATGCAATGCCTGAGATACCAACCTTTGAAAGTAACAGATCAGCAACAGCAACAAACAACAAAATTAAAAAACAAAAAATAGTTTCCTCTCCTCTACTCAAAGGCCAGCTCTACAACTGAATCTATTGTTTCCACTCCCAACAGCGAATCTTTCAACATTATATGGATTAGTCAACTATTGAGTCCTACAGTCCTTACAGTACAGTTCAGCTCACTTGAACTCAAACACATTGTAAACTGTATAAAACCCAACTGTTTAATCAGAAAGCTAGGAATTAGGATTACATAAATTGCTCTGTAAATCCCGACACTTATTTTGTTAAAAAAAAACTTTGATAATGTGCTAAATATTTATGATACAAAATATACAGTATATACAGGTCATGTATATATTTTAGCATTTAAATAAAATGATCTGGTAACTGTTCAAATGTTCATTAATCCCATATATTTTTCAATGTGTCTGTAGCAATGTAGAATTTGTCTAAGTAATCACTGCATCAGACTGCATACACAAGTGCACATACATACACTTACTATTAACCCATCATTGTGACTACATGAATCTACAGTTTCCTCTGAACGTATTATAACAGTAAGGCCATTTATACATTGAAGACCTGTGGTTAAAATCAGAAGATGAATTTGAGATGACAGAATTCCATCTTCAAATTCATAATAATTATATATTCAGAACCCAACACATCATCCAAATTCAGGCAAAAAATATACAAAGTTAAATGCATTTAATTTATTTCTACATACTGAAAAATATATTTGCTACAATAGCACTGTTGAGTTCAAATTGTAATATTAAATAATGGCATTTTGAATTACAAATTTAGTTTTTGCATTTTAATAGATGTAAATTGTATGAGATATGTGAGCACAATCAAAATAAATACATTCATTGAATACATTCATTTATTTGTTTTTTTTTTTTAAGATGATTCTGCATTAGGTTTTTATTAAGAAATTATGCCTGTCTCCATAAAAATAGCATTCAGTTCCATTCATTTTAGCATGTGTTATTCTTATTATTCTTATTATTGTTATTGTTATTATTATTATTGTTATTAACAATAATAATAATAATAATAATAATAATAATAATAATAATAAAGCAAAATATTAAAAAGAAACCAGAGTCCTCTTTTTCCATGAAATTAGTCTCCTGGTGCTTTTCCAAATCTCCTGCAGTTTTAACCCATATATTATGGGATTGAATAAAGGAGGAATGAGTAAATATTCAACTGACAGGATCATGGTAATAATGTGGGGAATTTGAGTAGATTCCAGTCTGTTATTAACAATTTCAAAACAAATGTTAACAAAAAAAATTATAAAAATGAGCAGATGTGGTAAACAGGTCTGTAAAGCTTTTCTTCTAAAATCTTTAGAATTCTTCAAACACACAGAGAGTATTCTGACATACGAGAAAATTATGAAGATCACTGGAGGAAATACAGCGATGATGAAAATAAAAAGTCCATACAAGTTATTAAGAGATATTTCTCTACAACTTAATTTGATAACTGAGTAAGCATCACAATATATTCTGTCCACTTTAAATTTACACATTGGAAGTTGAGATATTAGTATAGCCCCTATACCAATTTCACTGCAAGGCAAAAACCATGAAAAGAATAAAAGCTTTCTGACAGTTGACATTTTTACAAGAGTTGCATATTGTAATGGTTTACAAATGGACACATATCTGTCATAGGCCATAGCTGATAACAGTGCAAATTCTGATGAAGCATATGTGTACATACAAAATGCCTGAAATAAACACATTTCCAAAGAAACCATTGGTTTTTCAGACAGTAAATCACTAAGCAGTTTAGGATAAAGAGCAGTCGCTCCAAAAAGAGCATTAGAAAGTAAAGCAGCAATAAAAATGTACATGGGCTCATGGAGATGTTTGTTCATGAATATAACAGAAATAACAACAGTATTAAACACAATAATACACATGTACACTGTGAGAGTAATTAAAAAATAAACATATCTATAATTCTGTAAATCCACATGTCCTTCTAGTGTTAAATATGTAACATTAATAACATCCATTAATTGCTAAACAAAAACAAAAGAAAAAAAACCCCTAATTTTTTATATCAATATATTTGCCAGCTGTGATGATCTGTGTTGAAGCACAGAAGCATAGCGCACATTTATACTCCTTTGGACACGTACTCCTTGGTGACTTTTTAACACTAAGTAGCATAAAAGTCCCATACTCTACTGACAAATATAAGAAGAAGGAGAAAAAGAAGAAAAAGACAATCTCTCTAATCAATGGCAAAATAATCTTTAATTCTTGTTTAGAGAGCTTACTAGTTATAAAATCACAATAGAAGGATAAATAGCAATTTGTTAATTCACAAAATTATTAACTTTGTGTTTGACAATTTGAAAACTCTGTATAAAACATTTCAGTAGAGTAAATATTTTACTCCAACATACCTGATTAATTTAACTCATTTATTTTTCAGTCATAATCTTGTGTACTGGATTACCTATCTGAACTTCCCTGAAATAAATACAGAATCACTTTTTTATCTATTAGAAAATTGTTTGTGTTTGATTGTTTGTGCTTTATTACTAATATTTATCCTGATGAACAAATTTCAATAAAGTACAGATAAACCATATGTTACACAATGCAATGTAGTTCTTATTCTGTGATTCCTCCATACAGCCTATGACTTAAATTTAGGACATGAAGAAAAAAGTTACAAGACATAAATTACAGATTTACAAGGTTATGTAAGAATGTGCATAAACTGTGCAGTGTGCTTTGTAAACATTGTAGAAAGGTAAAGTCCTCCAGAGGTAGATTGGGCCTATGCTGTTATTCCCATTGTAAAAAGGTGTACGTGGTGGTATCAATATTTTTCAAAAGGTGGTATGCAAATCTGGCTAGTAGAGTGGGTGCGGAAGTGAGATCATGTGGCTTGATTTCCGATCATCATGCACGAGTTGGCGAACATTTTCAGGGGTTGAGCTCGTCGAAGGTCTCCCTGATCTCTCGTCATCTTCCAGTGATGTTCTTCTGCTCTTATAGCTTGCGTGCCACTCGAAACACTGCGAACAACTTGTTGCAGCATCACCGTAAGTCAAATATACGTCACGTCACCCGTCTCCGTGGCAGATTTGACCAGTTTCATGCAGAATTTCACGTTTGCTCTTTTGTTCTAACTCGCTGTCCGTGATGAAATCAAATATGAGGTAACACACTGTAGCGACTTGAGAAACACACACACCAGGAGAGCAGAATTGAAGGAATCACATTGTGTTTTATTTACAGTGCACAGGAGTGGTGGGAGAGAAGAAGAAGTGAAGTCGTGAACGAGAGTATTTATTAGCCCGTTCATCAGTGTCGTTTGGAGCTCGGAGGCGTGTCAGGGTAGCGTCGCTTCTGTTCCGAGTAGCTGAGACCCCGTCCTGTCTGTACGGGTGGGTGCTCTGTGTCCTCTGCACGTAAGGACCTCTAGAGGGTCAAGAAAGCAGGATAGGCACCGGCGTGGTCGCTGTGGTAGCTCGCGCTGCTGTCGTTGCCGTCGCTGCTTCCTGTAATAAAAGGGAGAGAGAATCCGTGAGTTAGTCAGGAGCCAGACATTCTCCAACCTGCTTTCCTTCGTGGCTCCTTTTATACTCTTCAGTCACCTCGATGAGGGTGAAGAGTTGCTGCTCTCCTCATTTGGTTCCAGTCGTGCCTTGTTGTGTCGCTCTGCCCCCCTGCCATGTGCACCGCAGCTTTCCACAATACGGGTGCTGAAATGGTGCTGTCCATTCAGCACCCGCCTGGCTGTCGTGTGCGGAGCGCTTGCTTGTTGTTGTGCGTGGGACATGAGGCTGACGTCACAACACGTAGTGAATAGCACCAGTTACCCAATTAATCTCCACTTAATCTCCTATTAATCTAAACTTTACTCTAAACTCTTCAGTGTTTGTAAGGATGTTCCAGTGATGGTTTGGGCAACTTTCACTACACTCTGTAGAGCCTTACAAGTATTTGCTGTGCAACTTCTATACCAGACTGTAATAGAGCTGGTAAAAACATTCCCAATAGCATGCTTATAGAAGCTTTTGCGGATTGGGCTTGGCATTCCAAATGTCCTTAACCTTCTTACGAATTTTACCCTCTTATGATTTCCTGACCAGTTGTGTAGTATAATTAAACCAGGTTAGATCATGAGGGAACACCGTTTCCACCTTGGTCTCAGTTGTTTGCTGCTCCCTTCTCCTCTGAGAATGTCAATCATCTCCTTTTCTGATATTCAAAGAGAGATTGTTGTCCCAACACCACTTCTTTTGGTCAGCCACTTCAATTAATTCAATTCAATTCATGTTTATTTGTATTGCGCTTTTAACAATTAACATTGTCTCAAAGCAGCTTTACACAGATAATGTGGTGATAAAAAATAAATACAATGTTCTTTATAAATGTAAGTCTGTCCCTAATGAACAAGCCAGTGGCGACTGTGGTGAAGGAAAAATTACATAAGGAAGAAACTTTGAGAGGAAACAAACTCAAGAGGGAACCTCATACTCATCTGGGTGTCCATTTATTACAAATGGTGATTAGAGCAAACTGTAGTCCTGAGGCAGTGTAGACTGTTGACATCAACTACAGTCCTAATCCATCCTCAAAGCTCCCATTCTTACTCTGTAATTTCATGGATCTCCAGGTCGTTGATGAGAAACATCACCAGCTGCACACAGTCACCTCCAATCGAAGAGAACACCATCCAGAAGCAGACATGAGATGAAGTGGGAAGATCTGAGGAGGGAAGAGGGGCAGGAAGAGTGGTCACTGGAACCTCAGGAGCATGAGCACTGACCGAAAGAGAGAGAGATAGAAAGAGAGAGAGAGTGTGAGAGAAAGAGAGAAAAGATGGGTGAGAGAGCGAGAGAGAGAGAGAGAGAGAGAGATGCATTATTAAGTCTCCTTTTTGCTATATAAAAGGTAAAGACACTGATCAGGGGGAATCTCTGGGAAAAGAGACGCCTCCACACCACCAACCATCAACAAACCTGACTGAACGACTTACTCTACAGAGACAGCAGGGAAAGGAAAAGTGGAGGAGAGTGGAGGTTTGGGTGGGCACTTTAAATGTTAGTACTATGATTGGTAAAGAGAGAGAGGTAGCTGATATGATGGAAAGGAGAAAATTAGATATGTTTTCTGTTCAGGAGAAAAAGTGGAAAGGGAGAAAGACCAGGAACATTGGATGTGGAGGTTTAAACTGTTCTATTATGGTGTGGATGTATTCTGAGACTTTAATGGGCATGTTTGTGAAAGGAACAGAGCTGATGAGGAGGTGTTGGTAGGTATGGCCTTAAGGAGAGAAATGTGGAAGGGCAGATGGTGGTCGATTTTGCTAAAAGGAAATGGCAGTAAATACTTAATGGTAAATACTTATTTTAAGAAGAAGAAGGGTGACGTATAAGAGCGGAGGAAGGTGCACACAGTTGGACTATGTTGTTTAACCTTTATTTTATTTTATTTTATTATTATTATTTTTTTTTTTACAGGCAAGTCATTAAGAACAGGTTCTTATTTACAATGGCAGCCTGGTTCTATGTAGGAGGTGCAACCTAAAGGAGTTTGGAGAGTTTATGGTGTTAGCAGGGGACAGTGTAGCTAGACGGCATTGGATGATGGTCTGTAGGATGGCTTTGAAGGTGAAGAAGAAGAGGAGGAGAGTGAGGAATAAAAGAAGAATAAGATATTGGAAACTGAAGGAGGAAGACTGTAGTGCGAGATTGAGGGAAGAGGTCAGACAGGAGCTCGGTGGTGGTGAAGAGGTGCTGGATGATTGGGCAACTACTGCAGAAGTGATAAGGGAGACAGATAGAAAGGTACTTGGTGTGACATCTGGAAATAGAAAGGAAGACAAAGAGACATGGTGGTGGAATGAGGAAGTGCGGAAGAGCATAAGGAGAAAGAGGTTGGAGAAACAGAATTGGGATCGACAGAGTGATGAGAAAAGTAGGCAGGAGTACAAGGAGATGCAGCAGCAGGTGAAGAGCGATGTAGCAAAAGCCAAGGAAAAGGCATATGAGGAGCTGTAGGAGAAGTTGGACACTAAGGAAGGAGAAAAGAATTTGTAGCGATTGACAGCAGAGCGTGTTTAACTTGACCGAGAGAGAGAGAGAGAGAGAAAGAGAGCGAGAGAGAAGAGGGTGACAGGAAGAGAAGGATATGGATTATTAAGTGTCCTTATTGTTGTATGAAAGTTAATGTCACTGTGCAGTTGGGACTCTGGCAAGACTCGCTATGGCAGCAGAACTAAAAGGGAGAACCAGAAGGGAACACAGACTCTCTGGGATAAGAGACGACCCAACACACCACCGTCAACAAACCTGAGTGAACGTGTGAGAGTGAGGAGACGACAGCATCCAAATATCCCAGTTCACCAAACACTCTATATCCTTGATCCCTCCAGATCTGCTTCTTTACCTAAGAAAAATCCACATCTGCCCCATGCACTAGTGTCCCACAAAGCTTCTTGGTCCCCTCCTTTTCTCCCTCTATACCCCCTCCATTGGTGAAGTCATATCCTCACATGAGTTTTCTTACCACTGCTATGCAGATGACACTCAACTCATCTTTCCTTTCCCTCCCTCAGATACCACAGCTTCTGCTCGGATCTCGGCATGCTTGACAGACATATCTTCATGGATGAGTGCTCATCAATTAAAACTCAACCCCAGCAAAACAGAACTGCTGGTCATCCCAGGTGATTCATCTCCAGGTCAAGATCTCAGAATAACTCTTCATGACTCTCTTCTCTCCCCTTCAGCCACTGCTTGTAACCTTGGGGTAACTATGGACAATAAACTGTCCTTCTCCTCACATGTTGCTAATGTGACTCTGTACTTTCAATTTCTTCCCTACAACAGCCGACCATTTATGTCCACACAGGCTTCCCAGGTGCTTGTTCAGTCTCGGGTTATTTTGAGACTGGACTACTGCAGCTCTCTGCTGGCAGGTCTTCCCCTGAACGCTATTTGTCCACTGCAAATGATCCAAAACGCAGCTGCACGACTTGTGTTCAATCTGCCCAAGTTCTCCCACACCACCCCACTGCTGCGCTCCCTTCACTGGCTTCCAGTAGCTGCATGTATCAGATTCAAAACACTGAGGCAAAACACTCTCCCTACAAGGCCAAAAATGGACCAGCACCATCTTACCTCAGAGACCTCATCACACCTCACACTGTACCACGCTGTCTGAGATCCTCCAGCACTGCTCGACTGGTACCACCTTCTCTCAGAATGAGAGGTAAGTATACTTCAAGGCTCTTCTCTGTTCTGGCACCGAGGTGGTGGAATGAACTTCCCCTAGATGTCCTTACAGCAGAGTCTAACCTGGCTATCTTCAAGTGACGGTTGAAAACCTACCTCCTCCGGAAACACATAAATTAGCACTTTCCAAGTTTGCTTGGTAAAAATCAAAAATTATATTTATATTAATCAAGATATCAAGATATAGGGTTAGGGTTAGGGTTATAAGTTTGTAATCTAGCCTACCAGTGTAGATTTATTCATTGATAGAGACTCAAAGCACTTTTGTACAGTTATGTTCAAAATAATAGCAGTACAATGTGACTAACCAGAATAATCCAGGTTTTTAGTATATTTTTTATTGCTACGTGACAAACAAGATACCAGTAGGTGCAGTAGATTCTCAGAAAACAAACAAGACCCATCAT
>JAAIIK010000392.1:222017-258300 GCA_014706435.1 Silurus glanis
TAGATAGATAGATAGATAGATAGATAGATAGATAGATAGATAGATAGTAAAGTTTGTTTGAAAACGCCGAGAGAAATACAAACACGGAACTCGCGGCAAACAAGTCAAACACAGGAAACTACGTCACCGGAAGTGCAGTGTATACCACCATGGTCTTCTACCATCACTTAAAGATAACCAGGGACTCTGCTGTACGGACATCTAGGGGAAGTTCATTCCACCACCTCGGTGCCACAACAGAGAAGAGCCTTGAAGTATACTTACCTCTCATTCTGTCAGAAAGTGGTACCAGTGGAGCAGTGCTGGAGGATCTCAGACAATGTGGTGCAGTGCGAGGCGGGATGAGTTCTCTGAGGTAAGATGGTGCTGGTCCATTTTTAGCCTTGTAGGCAAGCATCAGTGTTTTAAATATGATACGTGAAGCTACTGGAAGCCAGTGGAGGAGCAGCAGTGGGGTGGTGTGAAAGAACTCGGGCAGATTAAACACAACTCATGAAGCTGCGTTTTGAAACATTTGTAGTGGATGAATAGTGTTCAGTGGAAGACCTGCCAGCAGAGAGCTGCAGTAGTCCAGTTTCAAAATAACACAAGACTGAACAAGCACCTGGGCAGCCTGTGTGGACAGAAATGATTAAATCCTTCGGATGCTGTAGAGAAGAAATCGACAGTAACGAGTAAAAAGTAGGACAGTTCATTGTCCATAGTTACCCCAAGGTTAGGAGCAGCTGAAGGGGAGAGAAGAGAGTCATGAAGAGTTATCTGGAGATCTTGACTTGGAGATGAATCACCTGGGATGACCAGCAGTTCTGTTTCTCTGGGGTTGAGTTATAATTGATGAGTACTCATCCATGAAGATATGTCTGTCAAGCATGCCGAGATCCGAGCGGAAGCTGTGGTATCTGAGGGAGGGAAAGGAAAGATGAGTTGAGTGTCATCTGCATAGCAGTGGTAAGAAAACCCATGTGAGGATATGACTTCACCAATGGAGGGGGTATAGAGGGAGAAAAGGAGGGGACCAAGGAGCCTTGTGGGACACCAGTGGTGAGTCTGCATGGGGCAGATGTGAATATCCTCCATGTTACCTGGTATAAGCGACCTTCCAGGTATGAAGCAAGTCATGAATTCTGTCACCCCTCTTATCACCTCTCTCTCTCTCTCTCTCTCTCTCTCTCTCTCTCTGTGTCAAGTTAAACATGCTCTTGAGGTTCCAGTGACCACTGTTCCTGCCCCTCTTCCCTCCTCGGATCTTCCCACTTTGTCCAGGCCTGCCTTCAGATAGTGTTCTCTTTGATTCAAGGTCACTCTGTGCAGCTGGGGATGGTTTCTCATCAACACCCTAGGGTTCCATGAAATTAAAAATCAAATCAAATCAAATTTTATTTGTCACATACACATACATACATGGGGGAGTGGTGGCTCCAGCGGTTAAGGCGCTGGGTTGCCGATCGGAAGGTCGGGGGTTCAAGCCCCGGTATCGCCAGCTGCCACTCTTGGGCCCTTGAGCAAGGCCCTTAACCCTCTATGCTCCGGGGGTCCCTTACGAGGGAAATATCAAGGTCCGTGACGTCGGAGTGACGTGGGGCCGCCTTCCCGTGGGCTCACCACCTGCAGGAGGGACCGTAAGGGACGGTGCTTTGAGGATTGGGCAGCAGTCGAAGGCGGGGGCCTGCTTAGACTGCTGCCCCCGCGACCCGATTTACGGATAAGCGGGAGAAAATGAAGATGAAGACATACATACATACGATATGCAGTGAAATGCTTTTTACGATGGTCCTGCATGAGGGAGTAGAATGGGGAGGAAAATAAAACAAGTAAAAAGAAGGCAGATAAATAAAGAGTATAAACTATGTAAGATATAAAATATATAAAGATATATATGAGAAAAAAGTGTATATACAAGGTTTGCTTATGACAGTAATCACATAAGGTGCTTGATGTGATTGTCCTTAAAGTGACCGTGTGCGGTGTGGTGTGGTATAAAGTGCACTGTGCTGTGCAAGTGCCCAGTTAAAGTGTCATAGTGCGAAAAGAAAAATATTTGCAGAAAAGTGTGATGATGGAGAGAGTGGACCAGCTTTTAGATCCTGGGTGTTTCCTGGTTGAAACTCCGAATGGCCTGTGGGAAGAAGCTCCTCCTCATTCTCTCTGTGTTCACTTTCAGGGAGCGGAAGCGTTTCCCTGAACGCTACAAAGAAAAAAATCCATTGTTGGGATGGCTGAGGTCCTTCACAATTTTCCTGGCTCTGGTCCAGCACCGCGTGCTGTAGATGTCCTGCAGGTTAGGGAGCTCGGTGTGGATGGTACGTTTAAATGGTAGTTTAAAGTCCCTTAAGCATCTCAGATGGTACAGACGCTGCCGGGCCTTCTTCTTCTTTTTAAAAAAATTTTTTTCCAATTCTTTTTATTGAAAAATCAACAATCACAGATACAAAAAATGTAAACAGAAATTCTCAATTTTTCCGTTTTTTAAACAACAAAGAGCAAACACCCCCACCCCACCACCCAAAACACAAACAAACCCCCAGACAAAGACACACACACACATGCGCATGCACACACACCCCACATCCCCCTGTTAAAACAACTGAAGAAACAAAAGAAAGGTTATGCATACAGTCCAATTTTTGACCGATTTAGATCTTTAATCAGGTAACACCCGTAGTCTCCTAAAATAAGAAATAACAGGTTGCCACTTACAAAAAAAAGTGTCAGTAGAACCCCTCAGTGTATATTTTATTTTCTCCAACTTAAGAAAAAACATCAAATCTTTGAACCACCAATAGATGGAGGGACATCCTATTGCTTTCCAGTGTAGAAGTATGCAATGTCTGGCTAACAAAGATGAGAAGGCTAAAACATCTTTGTGTACAGAACTCAGTGATACCGTCTCATTGGTAACCCCAAATATAGCGATCAGTGGGCATGACGTCAATTGCACTTCAAATATGGAGGACATAATGCCGAAAAAACCTGTACAGAATGCATGTAATTTTGGGCACAGAAAAAACATGATTTAAATGACAGGGAAAAGCATGACATCTGTCACATCTGTCCTCAACCCCAGGATAGATTTTTGCCTGTTTCGATTTGGAAAGATGAATTCTGTACAAAACCTTAAACTGCATGAGACTGAGGCGGTCACAGGAAGTGGTAGATTTCTACGGCCTATCTTCTACGGCCTACTCCCACCATTCGTCACCAAACTGCAGCCCCAACTCCTCCTCCCAAGCGGTCCTGGTTTTATCTGTATTACAGCTATTGAGAGATAAAATTAAACTGTATATCCGGGAAATCAAACTACGCTGGTGTGGAGTAAACATGACTAAACTCTCCAAAGGTTGCTTGGGGGGTACAGAGGGAAAATTGGGAAGGCATTTAGATACAAAGCTGCGGACTTGGAGATATCGAAAAAAATTAGCTGTAGGCAGCCCATACTCCAAGGACAGGCTGGTGAAACTTCTAAAGATGCCATCTTTGTACAAATTATAAAGTTGCTTGATGCCTTTTTCGTGCCATAGTGAGTAAGATGAATCTAAAAATGACAGGGGAAACAAATGATTTTTATTCAAGGGACCCAGTGCTGATAGAGCCCTAGATTTAAAGTGACACCTAAACTGAAACCAAATCTTAAGTGTGTTCAGTACGACTGGATTGTCAGTATATCGAGATGGTTTGACGGGAAAGGTGAGCAAAGCAGAGCAGATACAGAGGATGATCTACAAGACAGTAGCTCTAGATTGCACCAAGTGGATTCTGTTGAATTGGTCCAGAAGTTCAGTTTTTGGATATGTGCAGCCCAGTAGTATATTTGAAAATTAGGCAAAGCAAGCCCACCACTGAGCCTACATCTCTGCAATAGAGTCTTACGGATTCTGGGCAGTTTTCCACCCCAAAGAAAAAAATTAATGATTCTATTTAAAGAATCAAAAAAATACTTGGGTAAAAATAGTGGAAGCGATTGAAAAAAAATAAAGAAACTTGGGCAGAACGTTCATTTTAACTGCATTGATTTTTCCTGTTAAAGACAGAGGTAGACTGCTCCACCTCTGAAAATCCGACTTCATGTCTGCCATAAGCGGAGCAAGATTGGCATGAAAAAGTTTGGGTAAGGAACGGGTCACTGTAATACCAAGGTATTTAAAGCCTGAACAGTTGAATTTGAATGGCAGCTTCAGATGCTGAAGTTGTAGAGCGGTTTTGTTTAACGGATAACACTCACTCTAATGAAAATTCAGTTTGTATCCCGAGAAAGAGCCAAAATCATCCAAGATAGATAAAATCACAGGAACAGAGGCTGCTGGACCCGTCACATATAGCAACAAATCATCAGCATATAAGGATACTTTATATTCCGCCCCCTTGCGAGTTATACCCTTAAAGGCTAATGAGGATTTAAGTTTAATGGATAATGGCTCAATGGCAAGGGCGAATAACAGTGGTGACAGTGGGCACCCCTGCCGGGTTCCACGCCCGAGACTGAAATAATCAGAGCTAATATTATTTGTACGAACACTGGCTTGCTGAGATTTATAAAGGAGGCGGATCCAAGAGACAAATGTATCACCCAACCCAAATTTCTTTAATATTACAAACAGGCATTCTCACTCGACTCTATCAAACGCTTTCTCAGCATCCAATGAGACTACAACCTCAGGGAAAGGAGATGACTGCTTAGAGTAAATTATATTGAAAAGTGTACGAGTGTTAAAAAAATGAATGTTGCCCTTTTATGAATCCAGTCTGCTCCATAGATATGATACGTGGTAGTACATTTTCTAACCGGGATGCAATCACTTTCGCCAGCACTTTCACGTCGGCATTCAGCAGCGACAGCGGTCTGTACGACCTGCACAGTTTGGATCCTTGCCCTTCTTCAAGTGAAGGGCTATTGAGACCTGATTGAAAGTGGGTGTAGCACGCCCTGATCCAGAGATTCATTGAACACACCAAGGAGCAGCGGTGCCAATTTATCGATAAACTTTTTTAAAAACTCAACTGGAAAACCATCTGGGCCTGGGGCTTTATTAGAATGCATCGCCTTTATTGAAGCTCTGACTTCGTCAAGAGATAGTGGAGAGTCCAAGTCCCTTACAGAGACCGTATCAATAACAGGAAAATCGACACTTTGAAGGAAATCACCCAGTCTCTTATTATCAGTAAGGCATTCAGATTTATAAAGAGCAGAGTAATATGACTCAAATACTGCATTGATCTCTATGGGATCGATAACGGTAACATTTGAGTCATTATTAATCTGCGTTATCAGGCGTGATGCAGCCTGCCATTTTAGCTGATGAGCTAACAATCTGCTTGGTTTGTCACCGTATTCATAAGACGATCCACGAGTTTGTAGTAACATGCATTCAGTTTCCTTAGTGGAGAGGAGATCGAATTCTGCTTGCAACTCAACACGTCGTTTGTATAGCTCTGGAGAAGGGTTGGACGTGTAGCTCTGATCGAGTTGGCTGATGAAAGCTGATGAAATTTCCCTGAGTTTAGCTCTGTGCTCCCGATATATGAAAGCAGAGTACGAAACTATTTGCTCCCTGAGATAGGCTTTCAGAGTCTCCCATAATAATGAGCATGGAGTAGAGTCAAGACGATTAAACAACAAGAATTCATCAATAGCTTTATTGAAATAGATGCACAGAAATCCTTGTCTGCTAGGAGATGCGACTTAAACCGCCAAGCAGAATGTGTAGGTCTATGGGTTAAGAATTGGATATCCAACGCTAGAGGAGCATGATCAGAGATCACAATGCCCAAATAATCTGTAGATACAACGGAGCGATTAAGATGGCTATCAATAAAAAATAATCAATTCTGTAATATGAATGATGCACCGGGGAGAAAAATTTGAATTTTTTTATCCCGGGATTGCGACATCTCCATGGGTCTACCAAGTCGTTTTGTGGCACGAAATCGGAGAATGATTTAGACATTGCAGATTGGGATACAGCACGAGAACTAAAACAATCCAAAACAGGGTTCAAAACACAATACAAATCACCACCAAAAATGATCAAATGGGTATTTATAAAGGGAAGACTGCTCAGTAACCTATTCACAAAATCAGGATCATCAAAGTTTGCAGCATAAATATTAACCAGCAGAACCTTGGTCTGTATCAACGTACCAGCCACAATGACATATCTGCCATTCCTATCTGCAATTATATGAGTACATTTACATTTACATTTGCGGCATTTAGCAGACGCCCTTATCCAGAGCGACGTACAAAAGTGCTTTGAGTCTCTAGTAATGAATAAATCTACACTGGTATGCTAGATTACAAACTTAATATAAATATAACCCTTGAATTCTACAAACTTGGAAAGTGCTCATTTAAGTATTTCAGGAAGAGGTAGGTCTTCAGTCGTCGCTTGAAGATAGTCAGGGACTCTGCTGTACGGACATCTAGGGGAAGTTCATTCCACCACCTCGGTGCCAGAACAGAGAAGAGCCTTGAAGTGTACTTACCTCTCATTCTGAGAGAAGGTGGTACCAGTCGAGCAGTGCTGGAGGATCTCAGACAGCGTGGTGCAGTGCGAGATGTGATGAGGTCACTGAGGTAAGATGGTGCTGGTCCATTTTTGGCTTTGTAGGCAAGCATCAGTGTTTTGAATCTGATACGTGCAGCTACTGGAAGCCAGTGAAGGGAGCGCAGCAGTGGGGTGGTGTGGGAGAACTTGGGCTGGTTGAACACAAGTCGTGCAGCTGCGTTTTGGATCATTTGCAGTGGACGAATAGCGTTCAGGGGAAGACCTGCCAGCAAAGAGTTGCAGTAGTCAAGTCTTGAAATGACAAGAGACTGAACAAGCACCTGGGCAGCCTGTATGGAGAGAAATGGTCGAATCCTTTGGATGTTATAGAGAAGAAATCGACAAGAACGAGCAACATTAGCGACATGTGGGAAGAAGGACAGCTCATTGTCCATAGTTACCCCAAGGTTATGAGCAGTGGCTGAAGGGGAGAACAGAGAGTCATGAAGTGTTATTTGGAGATCTTGACCTGGAGATGAATCGCCTGGGATGACCAGCAGTTCTGTTTTGCTGTGGTTGAGTTTTAGTTGGTGAGCACTCATCCATGAAGATATGTCTGTCAAGCATGCTGATATCCGAGCGGAAGCTGTGGTATCTGATGGAGGGAAAGAAAAGATTAGTTGAGTGTCATCTGCATAGCAGTGATAAGAAAACCCATGTGAGGATATGACTTCACCAATGGAGTGGGTATAGAGCAGGGGTGGGCAATTAATTTTTACAAGGGGCCACATGAGAAACCTGAATTGTGTCAGAGGGCCACACCAACGATAATATTTTAGGGATGCACCGAAATGAAAATTCAAATCAAAAGGCAATGAAATCCATCATTTTTTGTATTATGCCTTTTGCCTTGGCACCATCACTGGAAAACTTTCCTGCCTTTTCAAAAACGTCCTCTACAGACGGAGTGCGCATGCTCGGATTGACTTTACTTTTCTGCGCCGCGTTCTTCTCATATTTATTATGGCAATCGGGATGTTTGGATTTCAGGTGATAAATTAAACCCGACTTGGAGAAACTCTTTGCAGATACACCCCCTCTTAAAATTTCAGCATTGCATGTTTTGCAAATCGCTATCCGCACACATGTTGGCTCTTATCCAGATAACCGTGTGCTGGCTGCGCTTTTTTATTGCGTCATTACAATTGCATCCCTGTAATTTATGATTGGCCTCACGCGGGCCGGACAGGGACGTACAAAGGGCCGGATGTGGCCCGCGGGCCGTAGTTTGCCCAGGTCTGGTATAGAGGGAGAAAAGGAGGGGACCAAGTACTGAGCCTTATGGAACACCAGTGGTGAGTCTGCACGGGGCAGATGTGGATCCCCTCCATGTTACCTGGTATGAGCGACCTTCCAGGTAGGAAGCAAACCATTCCCATGCTGTTCCCCAGATACCAAGGCTTTTGAGGGTTGACAAAAGTGTCTCGTGGTTAACTGTGTCAAATGCTGCTGAAAGGTCCAGGAAGATAAGTACAGATGACAGCTTGGCTGACCGAGCAGCATGCAGTTTCTCAGAAACAGCCAAAAGGGTTGTCTCTGTGGAATGTGCCGCTTTGAACCCAGACTGGTTAGGATCATGGAGGTTATTCTGTGAGAGATATGAGTAGGTGAAAACCGTATGACCGAGCAGCATGCAGTTTCTCAGAAACAGCCAAAAGGGCCGTCTCTGTGGAATGTGCCGCTTTGAACCCAGACTGGTTAGGATCATGGAGGTTATTCTGTGAGAGATATGAGTAGGTGAAAACCGTATGCTTCTATTTACTAGGATGGCCACCCCTCGTGCCTTAGAATTGAAATTGGAGTGGAAAGTTTGACCCACCCAAGGACAGTGAAGCTTATGATGATCTTTGACTCGGAGGTGTGTTTCCTGTAAAAATACTATGTCGGCGCGTAAGCGTTTCAGGTGGGTAAAAACCCTAGACCTTTTAATAGGATTACCCATACCCCTAATATTCCAGCTAAGGAACCAGACAGGTGTACCACTGCCAGCTAAACGTGAGTCTGTATTAGTGTCAGCCATTCATTCAAAAACAACTACACAAAAAAAATGAAACCAGGGGGATCCCCATCCCCCCACCCCTGTGCACGCGCATCCGACACTCAAACACAAACACATAACCCAACCCACAAGTAGAGTCCCAATTCTAACAGTAACCCTAGAGGACAGCAACATGAACTATCAAAAAAAAAAAACCTACCGCCGTCCACACAAATAAATGTGCTAACGACACGGAGAACAAGCCTATCCTAAGCAAAGAGAAGGCTCCAGCAGATTTAACACAACATAAATTATGCGCAACTATATCTAGTTCACGGCTACTCATCCCCGGTCTACATAAACATATAAACAATGTTTCTAGAAGAAAATAAATTTCCAACATAAATTGACCAAGCGTTGAAACAACAAACATGAAAACAAACATTACGTTTTCAGGATCACTTACACTTTGATTCCCGTAAAAATAACACTTAAAAAAAACCAAAAAAACAAACAAACATAACAACACAAAGTGCGTAAAGTTAAAGACCAGCATCACCATGCGGAGTTTGTGAACAGTGCAAGCATATAAAAACAAGGGAGTAAAAATCACGTCCAACAGCGACAAAAAATATGTTCACACTTTAGACAGTTTGGATAGTTTTTATATACCCGGTGGCTTCGTCAGGTGAAAGAAAATCTTTTCTCACACCATTGTGTGTAATACGTAGCCGCGCTGGATGAAACAACCCGTACCGCACACCTTCAATGCCACGGAGCTGCCGCCGCACCTCGTTGAAGGCAGCCTGTGCTTTTGCGGTTTTTACCGTATGGTCGGGAAAAATAGAAATGTTCAGGCCCTTAAACTGAATGTGCTGTAATTCTCTGGCGCGCCTTAAGACATCCAGACATTCGCTGTGATAGTGAAATTTGGCCACAATGGCTCGTGGTCGTTCACCAGGCTTTGGTACGGGCTGTAGAGTGCGATGTGAACTGTCCAGAACTGGCTCCTTTTCCAGACTCAGCGCCTCCTTCAACAGCGCGGCAACACTCACAACAGTGGAGCTATTGGGACCCTCAGGAACACCGATTATCCGGACATTATCGCGCCATGATTTAGCTTGCAGATCTTCACATTTGGTCTCCAGCTTATCAAACTCAGCAGTGAGACGGTGTCATTACAGCGATATCATCGGTGCAAACAGAAAGTGAGCGCTCCATTTCAACCACAGTGGCCTTTAGTTCCCGCACCACAGCCTCATTCGCAGCTTTATCGCTGGACAGCTGCGCCTTCACCACCTGCAGCTCTGACTTTATTGTCAGTAAATCATTTCCCAATGTAGGTTCCAAAGCACGTAGTTTGGCCTTAAATACCTCGGTGATTTCAGACCTCAGAGAGGACAGCAGCTCTGACTTTAATGAATCAATATCAGCCTTAGAAGCTGCCTGTGAAACGATGGGCCCTTCACACGAAGGTGAATCACGAGAAGGCAAGGCCGCAACTGTTGCACCAGGCTGCATCTGCGACTGAGTTGTGCTACGGGTCTTAGTAGTTTTACCAGACATCATAGTTACCTCTAGATTTAAATATACAAACAACGAGGGTAAACCGAGGGATTGAGAGCAGAAATAAAAGTGAAAAGCTCAAAATAATAACAATTACAACAATAATCCGGAGCCCCCTAACACCACATCCTACTCCATGACAAGCTCGATAGCACCCCTGCCAGGCCTTCTTCACCAGGGTGTTGGTGTGAACACCTAGGTCCCGGAAACTGTCCACTCTCTCCACTGGCTCCCGTTGATGTTTAGCAGTTGGTATGACCGCTCCTGCTTCATGCTGAACTCTACTATCAACTCCTTAGTCTTGCTGACGTTAAGGAGAAGGTTGTTCTCCTGGCACCATCTCTCCAGGTTTTTAACCTCCTATAGGTAGGCCGTCTCATCTATGTTGGAGATCAGGCCCACCACAACAGTGTCATCAGCAAACTTGATGATGGTGGTGGAGTTGGAATTGGCCACACAGTCGTATGTGTACAGTCAGTACAGCAGGGGGCTCAGAACACAACCCTGGGGGGCTTGTGGTCTGTCTGTCAGGAAGTTAGAGATCCATTGGCACAGCAGCAGGCTGAGTCCCAGGACCTCTTAGAGGTGAGTGTGAAGGGAATTATTGTGTTAAATGCTGAACTGTAGTCCACAAACAGCATCTTTGTATAATTCCCTTTTCTGTAGTCCAGGTGGCTCATCATAGTGTGGAGGAGGTGAGAAATGGCATCCTCAATAGAGCGGTTCTGTTGGTACCTGAACTGTAGAGGATCCAGTGTGTCTGGTAGTGATGCAGTGATGAAGTCTCTGACCAGTCTCTCAAATCACTACTGAGGGCAATGCTACAGGGCGGTAGTCATTAAGGCAGGCGGGCTGGGGTTTCTTTGGGACAGGAACAATGGTGGACTGTTTGAAGCATGAGGGGACAACAGACTGTTCCAGTGAGAGGTTGAATATCTCAGTGAACACCGGTGCTAGCTGGTCAGCGCAGGCTTTCAGAACACGACCTGTGATGCCATCTGGTCCTGCTGCCTTCCTGGTATTCACTCTCTTGAATGCCCTCCTCACATCATGCTCCAAGATGGTAAACGAGTTTACCTCTCCGGCTCTCTCGGAATGCATGCTGTTTGTGCCGCTAGCACTGCTAGTGTTGTTAGGTGCAGCCTCGAAATGAGCATGAAAGATGTTTAGCTCGTCTGCCAGAGAAGCGTCCGCATTCACCATTCTTGAAGATGGTGTTCTGTAGTCCGTGATTGTTCTTAGTCCCTGCCACAGGCTCCTAGAGCCACCATGTTGGAACTGTGACTCTAGTTTCCTCCCGTAGTGCCGCTTTGCATCCTTCACCACTCTGCGAACACTGTAAGATGCAGCCTTTTACTCGTCCATGTCCCTGGTGGCAAGCCCCGTGTTGTAGGCAGCGGAGCGGGATCTCAGAGCCTCACGGATGATTTCATCCACCCACGGCTTCTGGTTGGGAAACGTTCTGATGGTGGTTTTCTGCACCGTATCATCCGCTAGTTTCCCGATGAATCCCACAACCGCTTCCGTAAACATGTTGACGCCATCAGAGCTGTGCCTGAACATCCCAGTCTGCGTCATCCAAAGCGTCCTGCAGAGCGGCTACCGATTGGTTAGTCCAGCGCACGACCTCCCTCTGAACCGGAGTTTCCTGTTTCAGCCTTTGTTTGTAAACAGGCATGAGGAAGATGGCGGCATGGTCCGATTTCCTGGACGTGATTGTGCCTTGTATCTGTTCTTAAATGGTGTGTAACAGTGGTCCAGTGACCTTTTGCCCCTGGTGGGGCAGGTGATGTGCTGCGGAAAGTTCGGTAGTGCGCGCTTGAGGTTGGCACTGTTAAAATCTCCCACCACAATGAGCGCAGCGTCCCGATGCTCTGTTTGTTGAAGTGTTATTGTCTCATGTAAGTCCCATACTGCAGTGTCCGTGTCTACTTGAGGTGGAATATAAACGGCACTGACTATAACCGAGCTGAATTCCCGAGGTAGATAGAAGGGCAGACATTTGATGGTCAGTAGTTCCAGATTTGGTGTGCAGGAGCGTGAAAGGGGAATGATGCTCGCGCTGTCGCACCAGTGGTTGTTCACCATCAGACACACTCCACCTCCTCTTGACTTGTGTTGACCAGTGTTCTGTCCTTGCGGTAAACCGAGACAAACTCGGCAGGCTGGATTCAGCCATGTCTCGGTGAAGCAGAAAATGTTGCAGTCCCGAATGTCCCTCTGGGATACTCCGAGGATACTGGGTAAGGGAGCGCAGGCGTGCCCTCAGCCTGTTCCTGACGCTGGCTCATTTCCCTCGCGGACGCCGGTACAGGTCGCATCCTTTGTTCTTCCTCAGGATTTCGCTCGGCCAGCATGGGTCCGGGTTTAAAAACGGCGAATGGTGAGTGGATTGTACACTAATAGATATAAGAGTGGTGCTGTCATATCTAATGATGTCCATCTTGTGTAGATGGAACAGTAACTAAGTAAATAAAAATATAAAATAATAAAAAAAAGAGAAAATGTAGCCGGAGCTGTCGTGACAGCAGCCGACCTCACCGGCGCAATCTTGATTTACATGAGTAAATTAAGAATTACAGAGTAAGAACAGGAGCTTTGAGAATGGATTTGGAATGTAGTTAATGACAACAATCCGCTACACTGACTCAGAACTACAGTTTTCGTCTGATCATCATCACTGCACCCCGCAGCATCGTTTATCTGTAATAAATGGACATTCGTTGCAACCCAGATGAGGATGGGAGTATGGTTTCTCTTAAGGTTTCTTCCTTATGCATCTCGGGAAGTTTTTCCTTGCCACAGTCGCCACCGGCTTGCTCATCAGGGACAAACTTACACTTATAAAGAAAATCTTATTCATTTTTGTCACTACATTATCTGTGTAAAGCTGCTTTGAGATAATGTTCATTGTTAAAAGTGGTATACAAATAAAAATAAATTGAATTAAATTGAACTGGTCTCTACCATCTTAGTGAAGAGACCGGAGTCTAGGAAGTGCTTCAGAGCTAGAATTATGGCCAGCATCTCTAGGCAATTGCTCTGCCACAGCAGATGGGGCCCTACCCAAAGACCTTAAGCAGAGCAGCCACTCATAACCGCTCACCATCATGTGAGGGAAGTGTCTATCGTTAGCATTACACGGCAACCAGGAACTCCCAGCACAGGGCCCTGAGACAGGAACCCAGGACCTTTCCACACATCTAAGGCACGTAGGGCGTGACCTTGATTCTAAGGAGTGGTTTGTCCATCAGAGAGAACCCTTGGGTCCTGAACCACCACTAAAGGGGTCTCATGTGCTGGAGGCCAAATGGAACCACATTGGATGCTGCTGCCATTTGCCCCAGCAGTCTCTGTAACTGCCTGACAGTGAGTGACTGGCCTTCTTTCATTCTCCTGATTACTGTAAGGACAGACACAATGCAAGCAGGAGATGACTGCGCACGCATAAAGTTGAATCCCACACAATGCCTAAGTAAGTGGTTCTCTGTGGTGGTTCTCTTTTTCCGCAACCCCAATTCCTTCATGTGAGTGGGAACGATATCTCGATACTGGACCACTAAGTGCTCTGATTAAGGCCAAAATCAACCGATCATCGATATAGTTTAGGATGCAGATGCCCTGAAGTCTCAGGGGGACCAGGGCCGCATCCACACACTTCATGACGGTGCGGGATGAGAGAGCAAGACTGAACAAAATGACCCTATATTGGTAAGCTTCAGCCCCGAAAGTGAACCTCAGGAACTTTCTTTGTGATGGAGGGATAGATACATGGAAGGATGGAAACATCTATCGTGACAAACCAGTTCTCGGATCTGATTTGGGACATGACCTGATTCTGACATGAGACCTGTTGAACTGGGGCAAATGAGACACGAACTGAATTGTATAGCCTCTGTCTGCAGTACGCAGGACCTACCGAGACATGTCTGGCAGAACCCACCGAGACACGTCTGGCAGAGCTTTCCAGACTGCCAGATAGTCTCTTAAGGGAATCAGTCTCCCGAGACTGACCTCTGGTGAGCCTAGAGCCAGAGCTACGCCCTACCCCCTAAAATTAGCAGAGGCACGGCGGAACACACAGACAGAAAGAGTGCTTCCTCTTACTGCTTGCTTTAATTTTTTCTAACATTTTTTTGGACATTACCTCTTACTATTGAAAAACAAACATAGAGCACTTCCTTAACAAACAGAAGCTAGCGCTGTCTTCATTCCATGATCTTTTTATAGCTTCCTGGTCATATCATCACCCCGCTGGTGATGCCACGCTTTCCATTGGACTGTTTACACACGTGATTGAGAGCGTGGACAATGCGAAAGCGTTCCCAAACCGTTGTTGACGTAACTTGAGTTTCCGAAGAGGAACCAGATTTAAAAGGAACCCATCATCATCTGGGTGGCACCGAATGTCCATTCATTACATGATGTGTAGTAATAGATGCTTAAATGCAGAACTGTTCATGCAATCTGCGGTCCTAAGTCAATCCTCAAAGTTCTTGAGTTGATCAACAATCCTCTCACTCCCGTCTCTCTCTCGTTCAAGCTACACATACTCCAAGCTACACATCTTCATGTCCCTTTTACTCTCATATATATACATTTTATAGTTTTTGAAATTATATTTGTAATGTATATATGTCTGTACAAAAACAAACCTGCTTTGGGACATTGTCCACTGTTAAAAATGCCGTACAAAATTTTTTTTGCTTTTCTTAAACTTCAGCTCAGCATGCATCACCACCATTCCTTAGCACCTTCACACATTGGGAAGCTATGCTTGTTAGGCCTGAACACCTCCCTCTGAGAGACCCCTGGATCAACTCCACCACAATGATCACTGGGCCCCCCAGGGCTGTGTGCTCAGTCCCCTGTTGTTCACTCTGCTGTCTTAAAGCTGGGCAGGAACTGAGTCTGCTGATGACATGACTGTGGTGGATCTCATCAGTAAGAAAGATGAATAAGCATTCAGAGAGAACATGCAGAGGTAGACAAACTGGTTTAAAACATGTCTGACTCTAACTCTATCCCTAACTATAAATGGTTGTGGATTTCAGGTGCACACAAAGTGACCAGATGAATGAATAAATGAATGAATAAATCAACACTGTTTCACTCGGTTACAGACTCAGGATAGCATTAGCCTAAAACTCTGTTAAGAGGAATAATAGCACACTTTTTTAAACATATAAAGACATAAAACAAACAGAGAAACTCAGTGCTAGTTTAAGTGTTTCAGGAAGAGGAAGATCTTCACTTGTCATTTGAAGATAGACAGTGACTCTGCTGTTCAGACATATAGGGGAAGTTCATTCCACAACCTTGGTGCCAGAACAGAGAAGAGCCTTAATGTATATCTACCTAAGTCATACAGCTGCATTTTGGATCAGGCGAATAGTGTTAGAAGGTCGACCTGCCAGCAGAGAGCTCCAGTATTTCAGTACTGAAATGGCAAGAGACTGAACAAGCACCTAAACAGCCTGTGTGGATTAAAATGGTCCAATCCTTCTGATGTTGTAGAGAATGAACAAGAACGAGTCACAGTAGCAACATGTGAGGAAAAGGACAGTTGCTTTCACACGCAAACACATAAACCTCCTGAGATTCAGTTCTCACAACCTGACTGTGTTACAGTTTCTTCCCAAAAGCAGCAGACTTCTTCATAGATAGATGGCTAGATACAACTTTATTGTCATTGTACAGGTACACAGCAAGGATATAGATAGATAAATGGCTTTATTTATAACAGAGGGAAATTACACAGTTGTGCTGTTTAGCATTTCCCGGAACTGAAAATATTAGCATTGTGCAAATGAGTATAGTTAAATATGTAAATATATATACAACAAATAAATAGGCTAACTGCAGTGAAAATGTGCATAAGCTATTAATCAAATAGCACAAGGAAAATGGCACAAAGAGATCCGACTGACACACACACACACACACACACACACACACACACACAGAGTGAACACTTTCTTCATTTTTAAAGTCATAAATGTTTACATATACAGTGTTTATTATAATTTGGAAAATGCCTTTATTCAAATTTTTGATTGATATGTTTGATTATTTCTACAAATGTTTGCATGTGTGCATATTATTTAGTCATGTGTGTAGGTCTGCTTTAACCTCAGATAGCTCTGTGTTGTCTCATATAACTCACTGTTGTCTTATGAAATTATTCACTGTGTACTGTTCCAACTGTGCATAGGGAGCTGGTAGCTTAGTGGTTTAGGCGTTGGACCTTGGATCTGAAGGTCTTGAGTTCAAATCCCAGCCACACCAAGGTGCCACTCCTAGGCCAGTGAGCAAGGCCTTTAACACCATAGCTGCTCAGATGTTTGAATTAGATAAATGTAAGTCGCTCTGGACAATGGTGTCTGCTAAATGCCATAAATGTATTTAGTTGAAATGATGATCAAAGCCACTTGGCCTAAACTTGTAGGTAACAAAACATCACATAATGAATTTATATATCATATTTAAGTGATATTTCAGACATTAAAAAAATAAAACAATTCTAGCAATATTATCTACATAAGCTTTTAATAACAGTCTGGAGTTCATAATCACACCCAGGTCTTTCACTGCCATACATAATGTAACTCTGAACCTCCTGAATTACCACATAATCACCATTAGCAAATCTACTTTTAATAGTTCCAAAACCTTTTCCTATAAGTGGCCAAAAATCGATTGAGGGTTGTGTGCTGAAATTAAATGTTGCATTATACCAAACTGTATTATTGCCATGATTTCCCTCATTTAAGATTTTATAAACAAACAAACAAACAAACAAATAGAAAGCAGTACTCTGTTTAACTAGAGCAGATTTACTTTTAAAGTTTCTTATTTTTAAAGTTTTCTAGTTAAGTGCAACTAAAAGTACAATCAAAACATAGAAACAGTCATATAGTACAGTCGGGTTCAATGCCTAATACAGCTATTCAAGCTATAAGCAATACAACCATATCCTTGTAATATCAGTGACCTGTAATGACAGACATAAACTTGGTCCTGCTCACACAGGGAGGTCTACCGAAGTTTTTGCAGCTTAAAAATAAAATAAATTTAATAGGTTAAATGTTAAATTAGAATTGAAGATCTGTGTCAAAATGATGTTTTTTCCCTTTTTCTCCCCTCTTTCTAAATGCCATGGCAGACCAGATCAAAGGTCACCATGTGGCAACTTTACTGCTAAATTTAAAAACGTCAATGTAAATGTCAACAATATTTAAACTTCAAGATTAAATGTCTATTGTTTTAATTGATTCAATAAAAATGTATTTGTTGGTGCTTCCTAATCTAATGAGAAAACCATCAAAAGTTCTAGATATTAAAACAAAATATTATATATTAACTCTAAATAGCAGTTTTATCTCAAGGTTCTTATGTAGGTTTTGATTTCCTACACATAAATATTTAATAAAGTAAAGAATTATTCTGCTATTGTATAAATGCAGGTCTATGTTTAATAACCTCATGGCTTACATGAAGTTTACGTGTCCAAACAATTTTCTTGATTCTACCCATAATCTCTTTTAGTTTCATTCCATATATGATGGGATTTAATAGAGGAGGAATAACCAGATTTTCCATTGACATGATCATGTTAAAAATGTGAGGTGTGCTTCCTTCTAATTTAGTATTTATAATTTCAAAACATGATGTAATTGAGAAGCTGATGAAAATTAAAAGATGTGGAAAGCAGGTTTGTAGAGCCTTTCTTCTGAAATCTTTAGAATTTTTTAAACAGACAGAAAGTATTCTGATATAAGAGAAAAATATAAAAATTAGTGGAGGAAAGACAACAATGCTTAAAATAAAGAGTCCATATGAATTACTTACAGTAAAATCTCCACAAGTCAACTTAATTATTGAACTGTTATTGCAATATATTCTATTTAATTTAAATTTACAGAGCTTATTGTGATATGTTAATATAACACAAATGCCTATTTCACAGGAAGGAACAAACCAACAACAAAATAAGAGTTTTTTAACAGTGGACATTTTTACAATTGTTGCATATTGTAATGGTTTACAGATGGACACATATCTATCGTAGGCCATAGCTGTTAACAACGTGAACTCTGATGCTGCATATGTGTAAATGCAAAATGACTGAAATATGCAGGACTCAAAAGAAATAGACATTAAATCAATAAGCAGTTTAGGATAAAGGGCAGTCACTCCAAAGAGAGTATTACAAAGCAAAGCAGCAATAAAAATGTACATGGGCTCATGGAGATGTTTGTTTGTTTGTATGACAAAAATGACAAGAACATTACAACTAATAATCAACAAATAAAGCATGAAAACCATTACAAAATAAAAATATCTGTATTTCTCCAACTCCACATGGCCCTCCAAGGTTAAATACAATACAGAAGAATTATTAATTAATTCATTCATAATTTTTTGCTGTAAAATCAACAGTATGTAAGAACAGAAGCTTGCAGTGATCTCATGTGAAGAAAAATATTACCTTCTGAAGACAAATAAAAGTTAAACTCAACACAGTTGACTCCAGAGTGATATGTTTGTTCTCATTGCATCTGGAACAGAAGAGTTCTGACAACTAAACACACAATTAAATAGTTCAATGCACAGGGCAAGTGATTGGTTCAGTGCTTCATGATTGGTTAAAGGTAAACAATTAACTTCATGCTTATTGGCCAAATCATCACAGTATTATAATAAATTATCATAAATGATAAAATGATCGACAAAAATGAAAGTCCATATGTATGGAAGTCAAGAATATGATGAAAATGTAATGCACCATTGTGAGAATTACTTTATTTCAACTTAAAGACACAGGCACAGTATATTCATTATAAATAAGCAGACATAAGAAAAGCATACTTCATATCTCCTCATAGTCCTGATTCAATGCCTTCCACTTTTTCTACAAAGAAACACTCCTGCTTTTTCACACAGTTTTTCTTAGTTGCTTTTTAGCATCAGTTCATTGTATCATCTGTCATCTAAAATTTCTATTACAGTTTTCCTTAGTTGTTTTGCAGCATTTCTCAGATCAGAAATGAAATTCTGAAAACAACTTGTTCAACCTCATTTAGTCATTTTAGCTATCAATATAAATCAAATGTGCTTTCAAATAAATACATTTGTGCTGCTGAAATTCATAGATGACGTAAAGAAGAAATTTAATTTTGTGCATTTTCAATAATTGTAATCCAAACTGTAGTTTATATCAAGTACTCCCTATCTGTGCAGCGTCATACTGCATTTCATTTCATTTATTTCCTCATCAAAATCATCAACCTGCATTCTCGATCCCTCGCCTACAAGTTTCCTCAAACAGATCATTCCAGAGGGAATTGAACCTGTTTTAAAATAATAAACTCTTCCATTAACACTGGTTTTGCACCTAAATCCTTCAAACTGCAGTTATCAACCCCCTAATTAAGAAACCTGACCTTCACCCTGTCAGCTGTCCAACTACAGTCCAATATCAAACCTCCCCTTTATCTCCAAGATTCTAGAAAAGGTTGTAGCACAGCAGTTCTGCTCACATCTACTGAGGAATAACATTTATGAAATGTATCAGTCAGGATTTCGGCCTCATCATAGCACAGAGACAGCGCTAGTTAAGGTGGCAAATGATTGTTATTGGCCTCTGATCAGGGTTTTGTCTCTTTACTTGTTTTGCTCGACCTCAGTGCAGCTTTTCACACCATTGATCATAATCTCCTGCTTGCTGGACTGGAGAACGTTGTTGGAATAAAGGGAACAGCTCTCTTCTGGCTCAGGTCTTATCTGACTGATCGCTATCAGTTTGGAGGTAAATGGTGAGTTCTCCACACTCTCTGAGGTATAGTTTGGTGTTCCACAAGGATCTGTCTTAGGCCCACTGCTTTTCTCTTTATATCTGCTGCCTCTGGGTGAAATTATAAATAAACATGGTTTTTGCTTCCATTGCTATGCTGATGATACACAGCTGTATATTTCAGCAAAGCCAGAAGCAAACTTTCTGATTCTGTAGCATCTCTGGATGGTGTTTCTGTCTCAGTGTGTACAGCAGTCAAAGACCTTGGTGTGATTATTGACCCGAGTCTTTCCTTTGAGGCTCACGTGAATAATATTACCAGGATCGCCTTCTTTCACCTTAGAAATATTGCTAAAATTAGAACTATGATGTCGTTACAGGATGCAGAAAAACTAGTTGGTGCTTTTGTAACATCTAGATTAGACTACTGTAACGCTTTACTGTCTGGGAGTAAGTGCATAAATAAGCTTCAGTTAGTTCAGAATGCAGCAGCAAGAGTCCTCACTAGATCTAGAAAATATGAGCACATCAGCCCTGTTTTAATCATCTACACTGCTCCCAATTACATCTCACACTGATTATAAAATACTACTACTGACGTATAAAGCACTTAACGCTCTCACGCCGCAGTATCTGAGTGAACTTCTGTACCAGTATGATCCTCCACGCCTACTTAGATCAAAAGGTGTGTCGGAACTCAGAACCCATCTCTTAGCAGACACATCACAGGTGGATTCTTTGTTTCAGTTGGTTCCCAATGTAGCACTCTTAACCTAATAAAATAAAATGTTAAGACTTCAAAAGCCAATGAAAAATCTTCAGTCTTGGATGAGTAAAAGCAAAAACTTCTTTATTACAGTCATGTCCTAATAAGCCCATAGAAGGTGGTCACTTCATTACATCAAAATGACCAAGCACAAACACTTTGCATTCACTCGTATTTATACCCTGGAGAGACATGGTACTTTTGTTTTTTTCACTTATATAAATTCCCCTTATTTTCCTGTTTTTCACCTACTTTTTTACAGTTCCCCTTATATTCGAACCTTGGTTCCCTTTCTGGAACTCGAGCTGCGTCAAAACGGTTTGGGAACGCCCCGCATTGTCTATGCTCTGGATCACCTGTGAAATCCGGCCAATAGGCAACTCGTGACGTCATCGGCGGGCGGCGTCGCATAAACCAGGAAGCTACAAAATGGCGGAGCTATGGTAGCAGCATTAACTTCTGTTGTTCAGGTAAGCGCTTTGTGTGTGAATCTGTGCAGCCATGAGCTTTAAATGCGAGCATAATTCCGACTGTGTGTTCCTTCTTGCCCTGCTTTATTGGGGGGGGGGGGGATACACACAGCCGATGTGTTGTTTGCTTAGCTTAGGAGCATGCTTAGTCGGTTCTCGAAAGAGTCAACTGTTAGCATTTTTAGCCATGCTATGCCGGGCTATGCTCTCGCCGAGGCGAGGCGGCGCCAAAGGCAGCACTCGCAGGCCGACCTAGCAGAAGGCATGGAGATGGAGGAGTCCTCTCCAGCCTCTCCTGCTGGGCCGAGCTCCAGTTCCCCCCAGGGAAAGCACCGCTGTGGTGGTTCTTTCTTCCGGCGCGTGTAATGCGGTGGTCCAGATTTCTTCCTTCGAGGAGGGAGACTTTTTGGATGCTAGCGAGCCCACGGAGGTGTCTAGGTCCTGGGAGACCCCATATGCTGCCCGTACCTTCCCCCGCATTCGCTTTATGCGAATATAGTAGAGTTCAGGCAGTGCGGCTTTGGCGAGGTCCCAGGTTTGAAGATACGCTCAGCTGCTCTGGTTGGGTCGGAGGCCGACCACGAGTGGTTGGTTCCCCTGAGAGATTTCCTGGCAGCCTGTGAAGAGCTGCCGGACGTATCTCCATGGGTCCTGCATACAATAGAGGTGGGCTACACGATTCAATTCGGCCCCTTCCTCCCCTGTTCAATGGCTCTGGTCCTGGAATGGGAGGTTCTCCCCCCTTGGTCAGAGAGCCTGGCTGATACGGCCAGTAATTTGTCGTTCCGTAGCGGGACGGCGGATTGAGACCGATCCTAGGTCTACGCTCCTTGGAACGCTCACTCGTGAGACTCTGGTTCAGGATGCTTACCCTCGCGAGGTCGTGTCACGGATCAAGTCCCACATAGCCATACTTCCTGCTTAAAGGAGGTTCCTGAGGTTTGCTTTCGGGGACGAAGCCTACCAAAACGGTCCTCCCCTTCGGCCTAGCACTCTTTCCCCACGCCTTCACAAGCTCGACCGCTTCAGGCGGTCAGGCATCGAGATGTCGTTCTTGTAAGCATATTGTATATGCCCAAACGAAACTTAATTCTTGGAGAGGTTTTCCATGCGATCTACGAAGCTCGTGGTGCCTTTCTGATATCAGGGAAGAATCACACAGCGCACAGAATGGCTTATGTTCTTCTTCGGTTTATTGCAGGCAACAGACATTTTATATATATATTTATATTAGAAAGAAAGCCTGACTTAAAGCTGTTTCCTGTTTGGATAAGAAGATATACTAGCCGGAGATGTGTAAGCCCAGATAAAGACATCCTGTATACCTTACATACTAACATTGTAAATATTCTATAGACACTGAACAGACAAAGGAATGTGTGTGAACCAGTGTGAGAACCATCTTAACACTAACATGTATGAAACCTTCACTCCCTCTGGTACAGCCAGCTACTGCTTCAACCTTTTCTCAGCCTTTCATGTGTGGACAACCATTTTGCAGCCTAATTTGTCTTCCTACAGCTGCAATGTGTGAGTGTTCTACTTTTATTCTCTATTTTAATTAAATTAAATTCAATTATGTTTATTTGTATAGCGCTTTTAACAATTAACAGTGTCTCAAAGCAGCTTTAGACAGATAATGTGGTGATAAAAAATTAATATGTTCTTTATAAGTAAGTTTGTCCCTGATGAGCAAGCCAGTCAAGTCAAGAGGCTTTTATTGTCCGTTCTACTATACACAGTGGTACACAGTACACAGTGAAAACGAGACAACGTTCCTCCAGAACCCTGGTGATACACTAAACATAGAGCTACAACACAACACAAAGCAACATAAAGTGCTTCGAGTGCAACCGAGTGCAAACAGTTCAAGTCATGCATCGAGATCGGTCAGGCATCCAGATGTCGTTCTTGCCTGCATGAAGGAGCTGGGGTTAAGTCTGAATGCAGGGAAGAGTGTGCTTTCTCCATTGCAGAGAATCACCTTCTTGGGCGTGGAGTGGGACTCGGCCATGTTGCGGGCAGAACATTCTCCTTCAATTCAATTCAATTCAATTCATTTTTATTTGTAAAGCGCTTTTAACAATGAACATTGTCTCAAAGCAGCTTTACACAGATAATGTGGTGATTAAAAGTGAATATGTTCTTTATAAGTAAGTTTGTCCCTGATGAGCAAGCCGGTGGCGACTGTGGCAAGGAAAAACTCCCCGAGATGGCATAAGGAAGAAACCTTTAGAGGAACCAGACTCAAGATGGAACCCATCCTCATCTGGGTTGCACCGAATGTCCATTTGTAGCAGATATACAATGTTGCGGGGTACATTGTTGATGATCAGAAGCGAACTGTATTCCTGAGTCAGTGTAGGAGACTGTTGACATTAACTACGGTCCAATCCATCCTCAAAGCGCCCGTTCTTACTCCGGAATTTCATGGAACCACCCAAGGCGTTGATGAGAAACAATCCCAAGCTGCACAGAGTGGCCTCCAGTCGAAGAGAACACCATCCAGAGGCAGGCCTGGACGAAGTGGGAAGATCCACGGAGGGGAGAGGGGCAGGAACAGTGGTCACTGGAACCTCAGGAGCATGTTTAACTCTACCAAGAGAGAGAAAGAGAGAGAAGAGGGGTGACAGGAAGAGAAGGATATGGATTATTAAGTGTCCTTATTGTTGTATGAAAGTTAATGTCACTGTGCAGTTTGGACTCCGGCAAGACTCGCTATGGCAGCATAACTAAAAGGGAGAACCAGAAGGTAATACAGACATGAGGGATCTCTGGGATAAGAGACGACCCACCACACCACCGTCAACAAACCTCAGTGAACGTATGAATGTGAGGGGACGACAGCATACAAATGTCCTAGTTCACCAAACACTCTATATCCATGTTCCTTCCAGATCTGAGCATTTACCTAAGAAAAAATCTACTGATCAAAGGCTTGACTGAATAAATGTGTTCAGCCTTGACTTGAACACTGAGACTGTGTCTGAGTCCCGAACACTGATTGGAAGGCTGTTCCATAACTGTGGGGCTTTATAAGAGAAAGATCTGCCCCCTGCTGTAGTCTTCATTATTTGAGGAACCAACAGATAGCCTGCACCTTTTGATCTAAGTAGGCGTGGAGGATCATACTGGTACAGAAGTTCACTCAGATACTGCGGTGCGAGACCGTTAAGTGCTTTATACGTCAGTAGTAGTATTTTATAATCAATGCGAGATTTGATTGGAAGCCAGTGTAGACTGATTAAAACAGGGGTGATGTGGTCATATTTCCTAGATCTAGTGAGGACTCTTGCTGCTGCATTCTGAACTAACTGAAGCTTATTTATGCACTTATTTGCACACCCAGACAGTAAAGCGTTACAGTAGTCTAATCTAGAAGTAACAAAAGCATGAACTAGTTTTTCTGCATCCTGTAACGACATCATATTTCTAATTTTAGCAATATTTCTAAGGTGAAAGAAGGCGATCCTGGTGATATTATTCACGTGAGCCTCAAAGGAAAGACTCGGGTCAATAATCACACCAAGGTCTTTGACAGCCATACACGCTGAAACAGAAACACCACCCAGAGATGCTACATAATCTGAAAGTTTGCTTCTAGCTGCATGTGGTCCTAGTAAAAGTACATCCGTCTAATCTGAGTTGAGCAGAAGAAAGTTATCAAGCATCCCCTGTCTAATGTCCTTTACACACTTCTCAACATTGTTAAGCTGATCTCTCTCATCTGGCTTTGCTGAAATATACAGCTGTGTATAATCAGCATAGCAATTGAAGCGAATACCATGTTTATGAATAATTTCACCCAGAGGCATCATATATAAAGAGAAAAGCAGAGGGCCTAAGACAGATCCTTGAGGAACACCAAACTTTACCTCAGAGAGTGTGGACAACTCACCATTTACATCAACAAACTGATAGCAATCAGTCAAATAAGACCTGAGCCAAGAGAGAGCTGTTCCCTTTATTCCAACAACGTTCTCAAGTCTAGCAAGTAGTATAGTGTCAGGGTACGAGTGAAACGGGAGGTGGAAGCCGGAGTACAGCTCGCTCAGGTTTTATTGACAAGAGTGAGGGAGAGAGATACACACAAGCACACACACACGCGCACATACACACACTCACACACGCACACGGCAGTCCTTCGGTTGAGTAAGTCCGAGGTGTGCTTGAGGAGAAGCGTAGCTGATCCGAGATGCACGGGGAAGAGAAGCGCAGCCAGTACGGGATTGTGGAGTCCGAAAGGAACGGACTCATAGAGTCCTGTCTGAAACCCAGAACACGAAAACATGCAGCACGTAAAGTCCAACACATACAATAACGAACGGGGAGTGAATGTGAGTGAGTGGTTTATGTAGGAGCGGGGTGGAGTGATGATGAGCTTCAGGTGTGCATTGTTAAGCCTGGCGCTCCAGAGATAGCGGAGGCATGAGAGACAACAAGCCCCAGGTGTGCGTGGTTAAACCTGGAGCTCCAGGGAGAGCGTAGGCATGAGCGCCACAAAAAGGGGGGCATGGCAGGTGGCACCTGACGCCCCAAACCCACAGCTGCTCGGAGGGCCAGGGCACTCGGAGGAGGATCCTGGTGTCCGTCCAGGGTCGAAAGGGACCTGGTCAGACCCGCCTCGGAACCGGGGAAGGACGGGAAGGACCCGAGGCGGGGCGACAGCCCAGGCGGAGTGCAGGAACCGAACAATGCCCTTCCCGAAGACACGGGACAGATCCACGCCCCCAGCGGAGGTCCGAAACGGTGCGCAGCTCATCGCGGAGGCCAGGAATGGAGCGAAACCACCGGCGAAGATCGGAGCCAGGACAAAGGCCGGATACGGAGAGACACCTCCAGCAGCGACCGGGGACGGAGAGCTGCTTGTAGCAGAGCCTGGAGATGGAGAGACATCTTCAGCGGAGGCCGGAAGCGGAGAGATGTCTCCAGCGTAGGACAGGGGCCAGAGGCTGAGCGTCCTCCCCGGCAGAGACCAGAGACCGAGTGACGCACTCGGCGGCAAACAGGGGCGGATTGACGCCCACTGGGGAGGTCTGGAGCGGAGTGATGTCCAGCACAGAGGACGGGAGCGTAACGATGTCCACCCCAGAGACTCGGAATGGAGTGACGCCTTCGGCGGAGACCACGGAGGTCAGGAGCGGAGCCATGTCCGTAGCGGAGATCGGAGAATGAGTAATGCACTCGGTGTAGACCGGGAGCAGAAAAACGTCCTCGTTGGTGTCCAGAGGCCGAGTGACACCCACGGCGGAGATGAGGAATGCAGTGACACCTTCGCCGGGGCTGTGAGCCAGGACGACGCCTTCAGAGGAACCCGGGAGTGCTTTGTCATCCTCTGAGGGACCTGGAGGAGAGACGTTGCCCGGAAAGGGACACGGGGGCGAAACATCACCTGGAACGGAACGCTGAGGCGTGACTTTGCCTTCAGATGGTCTAGGATGTGTGGCTTCGCCTTTTGGGAGACTTGGGGCTGAGACGTCTTCGTCGGAGGAGCTCTTAGGCGAGACGCCGCCTTCGGCGGAGCTTTTAGGCGATACGCCGCCATCGGAGGAGCTCTTAGGCGAGACGTCGCCGACGGAGGAGCTCTTAGGCGAGACGTCGTTGATGATGGAGCACGGGGCGAGACGTCGCCATCGGAGGAGCTCTGAGGCGAGGCGTCGCCATCGGAAGAGCTTGGAGGCGAGACGTCGCCATCAGAGGAGCTTGGGGCTGTGGTGTCGCCCTCAGAAGAGTCTGGGACCGCGACATCACTGCCGGATGGCTCTGGAAGCGACCTGAGGCTGTCCGAGGAACCGTGGGTTACCATGCCACCTTCATAGGCAGTCGGAGGCAGTACGACCTCTTCCTTGCAGCCAGGCAGCGGTACTACGTCCCATTCGCGGCCAGGCGGCAGTACGACGTTCCCTTCATGGCCAGGCGGCGGTACAACGTCCCTTTCGCGGCCAGGAGGCGGTTCGACGTCCCCTCGCAGCAAGGTGACTATGCAACGGCACCCTCGGTGGGACATTGGAGCAGAGAGGAGCTCTCAGGGAAACTCTGAAGTGGAGCGGAGCTCTCCTGGAAACTCCGGGGCGGCGCGGCGCGTCCACGGGAACCCCGGCACAGTGCGGCGCGCTTGTGAAAACTCTGAGGCGGAGCGGAGCGCTCGTGGAAGCTCTAGAGCGGAGCGGAGCTCTCCCGGAAATTCTGGGGTGGAGCGGCGTGCTCGTAGACATTTGGAGACGGAGCAGCACGCTCGTGGAAACCCTGGGGCAGAGTGGCGCGCCCGTGGAATCCCTGGGGCGGAAAGGAGCTCTCCTGGAAACCCTGGAGCGGAGCTGTGCTCTCTTGGAGGTCCTGGAGTAGGCCGGAGATCTCCTGGAGGTCCTGGGGCGGGGTGGAGCCGTCCTGGAGGGCCTGGAGCAGGGTCTGGAGCAGGGTGGAGATCCCCCGGTGGTCCTGGTGTGATCGGTTTAAAGAACTTCAAATGTTTTACATTTGTGTTTAGTCTTTTGTGTGATGCTTAGATTATTATTATTGTAAATAGCTGTGACTCCGCCTCCTCTGCCATTTAGACTGGGCTGGTGTATGCAACTATACCCAGGAGGACTCGCTTCATTTAATGCTACATTTTCATTCTGTTTAATCCACGTTTCTGTCAAACACATTATATTAAACTCCTGGTCAGTAATAATTTCGTTTATAGTCAGCGCTTTTGACGTGAGAGATCTAATATTCAACAATCCTATCTTTAGATGAGAGGTGCTGCTGTGCGTTCACTTCTATTTAATTTAATGCTAATCAGGTTACTTAAACAGACTTTCTGAGAATTCCTACATTTTGGTTTCGCTCGGGGGACAATTTGGTGGATCCTGAGTGACGACTCTGTGCAGCTTGCAGACGGTCGGTTTAGCCTGTTGGTCTGCTCCCTGGCTTTGGCTCTAGACAGTCACTTGTTAACTACTGCTGATCTGAGACTATGATCTATACTACAAGAAATGAGAGCAGCACCTTGCCGAGTGGGATGGATACTGTCCTGCCCTAACAGGCCATGAAGCCCACATTGTTATTGGAGCACCACTCAGACATCCAGCAGTTCAGCGACCATAACCTGCTGTAGGCTACATCGCCACGTTGCATTGGGATGGGGCCCGAGCATGTTACTGCATCGGACATTGCCTTCGCTAATTTACACACCTCTATAATGTTACTCTTAGTAACCTCTGACTGTTAAAGGCTTATATCATTAGCTCCTGTGTGTATCTTAGAGAACCTGTGCTTTTCTAAAAACCTAAGCTGACCTGCTATGTCCGGTGCCCTGGCTCCCGGTATACACCTGACCTGTGCTGCTGGTGCCCCTAAAGGTCCAGAATAGAGTCTACTATGACCAGAGCTATTTCAGGTTTCTCAGCGGGTGCTTCACTGAGGAGAGCAAACCTGTTGGACACATGAAGTGGAGAGGAATGGTGCTCCCGTGGGTCAGCCTTAGGGTTAGCTTTGGCTTTGCAAGTATGCCGCTGAGTTTTTACCCACTCGCCCCACTGCAAGGGCTCTAATGCCCGAGTGTTTTTTAATGCTGTTTGCTATCCTACTTTCATTAAATCAAGCTATATTATTTAACTTAGATTGTCTATTCGTATATGTTTAACTATATTATTCTGCTTGGTTATGTTTGTACCTAGGTCATACGTCATTCGTATTTTCTAAAATGACTGTTACATAGTGTGTTGAGCTTCACAAAGATATCAATTATAAGCTTGTTACTTTTGTTGCTACATGCACATATTAATTTTATGCTTTATTCATTGTGATTTCACTCTTTTTACATCGTATCTCTGTCGGTTTCTTTTTATTCAGCTCCAACTTGCAGATGTTCTGGGACATCTCTTAGGAGCATTCTGAGAAGACAGTATCGTCAATTTCAACTCTTCTCTCTCGCCACTGAGGTTGCTTGATTTATTGAACACCTCTCTACACCAACTATTCCAGAGAACCCCTGTCTGCCTCCTCGCATCATGCATCGTACTTTTACACGTGATATGGGCACACAGACCCTACTCTACTGTATTTATTAGTATATTGATTATTATTGCTTAAAAAATATTGGCTAATTAGGTTTAATCAAGCTACTTCTATCATATCTAATAGGTTCTATACTAATTACTAGGTCAATTTGTTGGATTGATATTAGTTTGATTAAAACACAGGCTAGATAAGGTTGATTAAAATATTATTTTTGACAGGTGCAGGCTATTTGTTAATACCTCAAATAATGAAGACTCCAGCAGGGGGCAGATGTTTCTCTTATAAACCCCACAGTTATGGAACAACCTTCCAAACAGTGTTCGGGACTCAGACACAGTCTCAGTGTTCAAGTCGAAGTTGAAAACGTATTTATTCAGTCAAGCCTTTTATCAGTAGATTTTTTCTTAGGTAAAGGCTCAGATCTGGAGGGATCATGGATATGGAGTGTTTGGTGAACTGGGATATTTGTATGCTGTCGTCCCCCCACACTCACACGTTCACTCAGGTTTGTTGATGGTGGTGTGGTGGGTCGTCTCTTATCCCAGAGATCCCTCATGTCTGTGTTACCTTCTGCTTCTCCCTTTTAGTTCTGCTGCCATAGTGAGTCTTGCCGGAGTCCAAACTGCACAGTGACATTAACTTTCATACAACAATAAAGACACTTAATAATCCATTTCCTTCTCTTCCTGTCACCCCTCTTCTCTGTCTCTCTCTCTCTCTCTCTCTCTCTCAGTCAAGTTAAACATGCTCCTGAGGTTCCAGTGACCACTGTTCCTGCTCCTCTCCCCTCCGTGGATCTTCCCACTTTGTCCAGGCCTGCCTCTGGATAGTGTTCTCTCTGACTGGAGGCGACTCTGTGCAGCTTGGGACGGTTTCTCATCAACATTTTGGGTGGTTCCATGAAATTCCGGAGTAAGAACAGGCGCTTTGAGGGTGGATTTGGACTGTAGTTAATGTCAACAAACTGCTACATTGACTCAGGACTACTTTTCGCTTCTGATCATCATCACTGTACCCCGCAACATCGTATATCTACTATAAATGGACATTCAGTGCAACCCAGATGAGGATGGGTTCCCTCTTGAGTCTGGTTCCTCTCAAGGTTTCTTCCTTATGCCATCTCGGGGAGTTTTTCCTTGCCACAGTCGCCACCGGCTTGTTCATCAGGGACAAACTTACTTATAAAGAACATATTCACTTTTAATCACCACATTATGTGTAAAGCTGCTTTGAGACAATGTTCACTGTTAAAAGCGCTACACAAATAAAAATGAATTATAATTATTTAATTAATTCTGTGTTTTGCTCTGTATACAGAAAGTCTTTATCTGGACTCACACATCTGGTTATTATGTGTTCTTATCCAATAAGGAACAGTTTTTGCTCAGGTTTTTTCCAGTGTGTATATATACTTGAATATGTATATACTACAGTGTGTATATATACTTGATATCTGCTTTAAACTGATGAAGAACATTTGCGCCATTCTGTGTGCTGTGTGATTCTTCCCTGATCAGAAAAGGCAACACAGGAATTGTAGATCACATGGGAAACCTCTCCAAGAATTAAGCTTTGTCTGGGCATGATAAAAATCTAACAAAGAGTTTCACCTAAATAGTCTCAAGTCATTAAATGCAAAATAGTTGTCACTATTTAGGTGAAACCAGTATAATATATTTGGATCAACAATACATTTTCAAATTCAAATTTTATTTGTAACATACACATACATACAGAGTATGACATACAGTGAAATGCTTTATACAACCGTCCGACATTCAAGCATGAAAAAAAGGAATAGAATATAAGGATAAAAAAATAAAGATAAGTAGATAAATAAAAAAGTATAAATAACAGAAAATATGTGTATATACATGAATCAAGATGGGGATGGATGCGTGTGGCAGATATAGACAGTACAATTAAAGTGCTTTAGTGATTGTCCATGTGCATTACGGTGTGGTATAAAGTGACACTGTGCTGTTCAGAGTTGAAGTGACAGTCCAGAGTGTCATATAATAGTGCAAAAAATAATAGTGCAGAAATAAGTGAAGATGGAGAGAGAGGTCAAGTACTAGATCCTGGGTGTTTCCTGGTTTCAACTCTGAATGGCCTGCGGAAAGAAGCTCCTCCTCATTCTCTCTGTGTTTGCTTCCAAAGAGCAGAAGCACTTCTCTAAACGAAACAAAGAAAAGAGTCCATTGTTGGGATGGCTGAGGTCCTTCACAATCTTCTTGTCCCTGGTCCGGCACCACATGCTGTAGATGTCCTGCAGTTAGGGAGCTCTGTGTGAATGGTATGTCTGCAACACCCTCTGTAGGGGTCGCCTGTCCTGCATGGTGCTGTTCCCGAACCAAGAAGTGATGCTACCCGTCAGGACGCTCTCAATGGTGCAAGTGTAAAAGCACCTGAGATGGTAGTTTAAAGTCCCTTAAGCGTCTCAGATGGTACAGACTCTGCTGGCTTCTTCAACAAACTTGATGATGGTGGTGGAATTGGAAGTGGCCACACAGTCATATGTGTACAGTGAGGGCTCAGAACACAACCCTGGGGTTAGGGTTAACAACCCTGTGGAAACAGCAGACAATTGTACACAATCAATTAAATTAATGTACTAAAGCATTTGCAATTTGATCAAAGCAACAAGAAATTGTTTTTATGATATGCACAAGTGATTAAATGAAATGGAGGTTGAACAAGTAGTTTTCAGAATTTCTTTTCTTAATTTAATTAATTACATTTATCTTATCCACCAGTCTTAGAATCATCTTTTTATAATAGCACAAGTTTTTGTATTGAATGTCTGTTTTCACTTTCTTGGCTTTAAATATAAATCATCTAAAGGTGTGATTTTGCTGCCTTTTTGACCACCCTGACAGTGTGTAGCTAAAACCACAGCAATCACAATGACAAACAATGACACATTATACTTTTAGATATATAATATACTTTCATATACTGTGAACATCATAGAAATCAGTCATTTCCCATACTCAGTTACAACCTGAATTCAGGAAATGTTGGGATGGTTTTTAAATTTGAATAAAATAAAAACTAAAAGACTTTGAAATTACATGAGGGAATATTTTATTCATAATAGAACATAGAGAACATAAATGTTTAAACTGAGAAATTTTACACTTTTAAGCACAAAATGAGCATATCAAATTGCCTGCTACAGGTCTCAAATAAGTTCACACTGGGGCAACAGAGGGCTGAAAAAGCCAGAAATATTAAAAATATTCAGCTGGAAGAATATCTAGCAACTGATCAAGTTAATTGACATCAGGTCTGTAAGATGATTAGCTATAAAAGGGATTTCTTAGTGAGGCAGAGGCTCTCAGAATTAAAGATGGTCAGAGGCTCTCCAATCTGTGAACAAGTGCATAAAAATATTGTGGAATACTTTAAAAGCAACGTTCCTCAATGTCAAATTGCAAAGGCTTTGCAAATCTCATGATCTACAGTACATAACATCACCAAAAAATTTAGAGAGACTGGAGAAACTTTGATGTGTAAGGGATAACCCAGCCATTAGGGTTGCACAATCCAGTGCACTCTTAGTGCCGGTCCCAAGCCCGGGTAAATGTGGAGGGTTGTGTTATGAAGGACATCCAGCGTAAAACATGCGCCAAATCAAATATGCGGATCACCAAAGAGAAATTCATACCGGATCGGTCGAGGCCCGGGTTACCAATGACCGCCACAGATATCGTTGGCCAACAGGGTACCGGTGGAAATTGTGCAACTGTTGGCTGAAGGAGGAGAAGGAGAGGACGAAGACGTCTACAGCGACAGCAGGGAAAGGAGAAGTGGAGGTTAGGGTGGGCACTTTAAATGTTGGTACTATGATGGTAAAGGGAGAGAGGGAGCTGATATGATGGAGAGGAGAAAGGTAGATATGTTGTGTGTTCAGGAGACCAAGTGGAAATGGAGAAAGACCAGGAACATTGGAGGTGTTTAAACTGTTCTATCATGGTGTGGATGGAAAGAGAAATGGTGTAGGGGTGATTCTGAAGGAAGAGTACAGTAAGAGTGTAGTGGAGGTGAAGAGAGTTTCTGATAGGGTACTGAACGTGAAGCTGGAAGTTGAAGGGGTGATGATAAATGTTATCAGTGCTTATGCTCCACAAGTGGGTTGTAAGATGGAGGAGAATGAAAGATTCTGGAGTGAATTAGATGAAGTGGTAGATCGTGTACCTAGCAATGAAAGATTGGTGATTGGGGCGGATATCAGTGGGCATGTAGGTGAAGGGAACAGAGGTGATGAGGAGGTGAGGGTAGGCATGGTTTTAAGGAGAGGAATGTGGAAGGGCAGATGGTGGTAGATTTTGCTAAAAGGATGGAAATGGCAGTGGTGAACACAGTTTAGGAAGAAGGAGGATCATAGGGTGATGTATAAGAGTGGAGGAAGGTGCACACAGGTGGATTATGTTCTATGTAGGAGATGCAACCTGAAGGAGATTGGAGACTGTAAGGTGTCGGCAGGGGACAGAGTAGCTAGACAGCATCAGATGGTGGTCCGTAGGATGGTTTTGGAGGTGAAGAGGAAGAGGAGGAGAGCGAGGACTGAAAGAAGAATAAGATGGTGGAAACTGAAGGAGGAAGAGTGTAGTGAAAGATTCAGGGAAGAGGTCAGAGAGGAGCTCGGTGGTGGTGATCCACCTGCCACGCCCCCCTTGGTAGCAATCACACTGCCTTGTTATGCCATGCTGGCTTTGATTCCCGACAGTTGTGGCTCGTTAAGGAGATGACTATATAAACTCACGTTCTCAAGTCACATTCTGTCGGATCTTGAAGGTCATGCTGGTGATCTCGTGGATTCTCGACCGCCAGCCTTCCCCGCGGGTTCCGTCTCCTTTGTGGATTATTCTTAGCCATCGGAGTTTACTTTCATTTTCTGGATATTGCTTTCCATGTTGGATTACTCGTCTCGAGCGGATAACTTTCAATTGGTGGCTCTCCATGACTTGTGTGTGTTTTGTGTTGAATAGACAATGGTTGAGTCACTTCCGCTTCCTCGTCGTGATCACCACCCTGACAGTGTGACAAGTAGACAGAAGTACAAGGAGATGCGGCAGATGCGGTGAAGAGGGATGTGGCGAAAGCCAAGGAAAATGGCATATGAGGAGCTGTATGAGAAGTTGGACACTAAGGAAGGAGAAAAGGATTTGTACCGATTGGCCAGGCACAGGGACCGAGCTGGGAAGGATGTGGTGCAAGTTGGAGCAATAAAGGATGGAGATGGAAATGTGTTGACTAGTGAGGAGAGTGTGTTGAGAAGATGGAGGGAGTATTTTGAGCAGCTGATGAACGAGGAAAATGAGAGAGAGAGATAAGGTTGGGTGGTGTGGAGTTGGTGAAGCAGGAAGTGGATAGGATTAGTAAGGAGGAAGTGAGAGCAGCAATCAAGAGGATGAAAAGTGTAAAGTCGGTTGGACCAGATGACATACCGGTAGAAGCATGGAGATGTTTAGGAGAGATGCAGTGGAGTTTTTAACAAGATTGTTTAACAGGATGTTGGAAGGTGAGAAGATGCCTGAGGAATGGAGAAGGAGTGTGCTGGTACCGATCTTTAAGAACAAGGGAGATTTGCAGACCTGCAGTAACTACAGGGGAATAAAGTTGATCAGTCACATCATGAAGTTATGGGAAAGAGTAGTGAAGCCAGGCAGAGAGAAGAGGTGACCATCTGTCAGCAACAGAATGGTTTTTTGCAGAGGAAGACCACCACAGATGCCTTATTTGCTTTGAGAATGTTGATGGAGAATTTTAGAGAAGGTCAGAAGGAGTTGCATTGTGTGTTTGTGGATTTAGAGAAAGCGTACGACAGGGTAGAGAGAGGAGTTGTGGTATTGTATGAGGAAGTCAGGTGTGTCAGGGAAGTATGTGAGGGTGGTACAGGACATGTATGAGGACAGTGTGACAGCAGTGAAGTGTGCAGTAGGAACGACAGACTGGTTCAAGGTGGAGATTGGACTGCGGCTCTGAGCCATTTCCTGTTTGCAGTGGTGATGGACAGGTTGACGGACGAGGTCAGACAGGACTCTCCATGGACTATGATGTTTGCAGATGATATTGTTATTTGTGGAGAAGGTGGAGGAGTTCAGGTACCTGGGGTCAACAGTGCAAAGTAATGGAGAGTGTGTTAGAGAAGTGAAGAAACGAGTGCAGTGGGTGGAGAAGACTGATAGCAGGAGTGATTTGTGATAGAAGAGTATCTGCAAGAGTGAAAGGGAAATTTTATAAGACTGCCAACTAAAGCTCTATCATGCAAAAAGGAAACCATATGTGAACATAGTCCAGAAGCGCCGTCGTGTCCTGTCAGTCAAGGCTCTTTTAAAATGAACTGTTTCAAAGTGGAAAAGTGTTCTATGGTCAAACGAGTGCAAATTTGACATTCTTGTTGGAAATCATGGAAATCCGTGTCCTCCGGGCTAAAGAGGAGGGGGACCTTCCAGTGTGTTATAAGCGTTCAGTTCAAAAGTCTGCATCTCTGATGGTATGGGGGTGCATAAGTGCATTTGGTATGGGTAGCTTGCATGTTTTAGAAGGCACTATGAGTGCTGAAAGGTATATAAAGGTTTTGGAGGAACAGCATGGCTTCATGGTAGAAGAGTCCGGGTGCTGAATTGGCCTGCCTGCAGTCCAGATGTTTCATCGATAGAGAACATTTGGCACATCATTAAATGAAAAGTACACCAAAGACAACCATGAACTCTTCAGCAGCTGGAAACCGATATTAGACAAGAATGGGACCAAATTGCAAAAGCAAAACTCCAGAAACCCATAACCTCAGTGCCCAGATATATTCAAACTAAAAAAGAAGAGGAGATGCTACACTTTGGTTAATATGCCCCAGTGCCAACTTTTTTGAGCTCATTTTGTGCATAAAACTATAAAATTTCTCACTTTAAACATTTATGTTTTCTAGGTTTAATAGTGAATTTCAAAAATGTCCCCAAATTTCCGGAATTCGGGTTGTAAATTATAGAAGCTATAAACATAAATTCCCCCATCAGCCTCTCTTTACATAATTATTGATTGATATTAATCATAGCCCCTTTGTGAGAAAGTTGCTAAAACTAAGATCTATCTATCGATATATATATATATATATATATATATATATATATATATATATATATATATATATATCAG
>JAAIIK010000392.1:278300-291648 GCA_014706435.1 Silurus glanis
TACCGTTGAACTAGTAGTTACAGAACATCCGTCTAAATGCAGGTTGAGATGCTGGAGCTTCTGTATACTAGTTTTTGGGCCGATGAGATAAATCTCCGTCTTATCAGAATTTAAAAGTAGAAAGTTATGGGTCATCCAATCTCTTATTTCCTTAACACACTCAGTTATCCAAGCTAATTGACCTGTATCGCCTGGTTTAGATGTGATATATAGCTGGGTATCATCAGCATAACAATGGAAGCTAATTCCATGCCTTCTAATAATATTTCCTAACGGAAGCATGTATATTGTGAAGAGCAGGGGTCCTAGAACTGACCCTTGTGGCACGCCATAATTTACTAGCATTATCTTGGATAGCTCTCCATTTAAATCTACGAAATGGTAACGATCAGACAGGTAGGATTTAAACCAGCTTAATGCCTGTCCCTGAATGCCGATGTAATTCTGTAGGCGATCGAGGAGGAGATCATGATCTATAGTGTCGAACGCAGCACTAAGATCTATTAAAACTAACAGCGAGATGAAGCCTTGGTCTGAAACTAAAAACACTTCATTAGTGATTTTAACTAGGGCAGTTTCTGTGCTATGATGGGGCCTAAAACCTGACTGAAACTCTTCAAAGATATTGTTCTCTTGCAAGTGGGAACATAACTGGGCAGCGACAATCTTTTCTAAAATCTTAGACATAAATGGGAGATTTGAAATGGGTCTGTAATTCAATAGCTTGTTTGGATCCAGATTAGTTTTTTTAATGAGGGGCTTAATAACTGCTAACTTCAGGGATTTAGGGACGTGACCTAAAGATAGTGAGGAGTTAATAATATTCAGAAGAGGCTCACCAGCTGTATATAACACTTCCTTCAGTAGTTTAGTGGGAATTGGATCTAACTGACATGTTGTTAATTTAGCTTTGATAATAACATCATACAGCTCTTCCTGTCCTATACATGTAAAACAGTGTAATTGTGGAGTTGAAGGTGACACTGTGTCAGGAGATGGTCTCAGAGGTTGAACTGCCACAATTGTTTTTCTAAAGTTATAATTGTCCAGAATGCAGCAGCCAGAGTTCTCACAAGGTCGAGAAAATTTCACCATATAACCCCAATCTTATCATCCCTACACTGGCTAGCTGTTAAGTTTCAAATCGACTACAAACTACTGCTACTTACCTACAAAACACTAAATGGTTTATCTCCCATTGTATCTCTCCAGTCTTCTAACACGCTACAATCCGTCACGCTCCTTCAGATCTCAAAACTCTGGACTTCTAGTAGTTCTCCTTTCCGGAACTCAAGCTGCATCACAGTGCTTTGGGAACGCCCCCGCGTTGCTCACAGTCTGAATCATGTGTGAATTCTGACCAACAGCAAGGCACGACATCACCGGTGGGGTGATGTCACAACCAGGAAGCTACAAGATGCGCATGCAGTGGAGCCGACACTAGCTTCTGTTTGTTCAGATAAATGCTTTGTGTGTGAAGATGTGCATGAGCTTTAAAAGCAAGGGGGGGGGCAATTGTTAGCATTTTACCTGTATGGCTATGCGTGCTCCCGGAGAGCGCTCTCCTCGAAGGCTCAGGTCCCCCTCTTGCCAAGGCAAAGCAGAAGGCATGGAGATGAATAAGTCCCCTCCGGCCTCACCTGCCGGGTCGAGCGCTCATTCCCAGGGGGAAGCATGCCCTTCGGCGGTTTCTTCTCCTGGCGCGAGGAGCGTGGTGCTCCATATTTTTTCCTCCGAGGAGGGAGAGATTTTGGAGGCTAGCAAGCCCATGGACTCCTCACAGCCTGTGCTGTATGAGGAGCTCCTGGAGGTAGTAACGCGGGCGGTGTCCAAGCTCGAGTTAGCTTGGCCGGACGAGAAGCAGAAGTAAGCTGGATGAGCGCTTCCTGCGCCCCGCGTCACAGCCTCCAAACTAAGGCCTGCCTTTTTCCCGGATCTACACACTGAGGTGTCCAGTTCCTGGGAGACCCCATATGCGGCCTGTCTTTTTTCCCAATGAACCTTGCTTTACGCAAACGTTGTTGGGTTTAAGGAGTGTGGCTATGGGGCGATGCTAGCTAGCTCTCTCTACCCCGGCATGGCATCGTCGCTTAAGGCTGCGGTATTGCCTACTTAACCGTTGCGAGCCACTTCGGTTCTAGTAGGCAAGGCTTACGTGGCAATGGGTAAGGCTGCGGGTTGCCTCCACACGATGAGTGTGTTGCAGGCATACTAGGCTGACCTGCTGCATGATATTTGGGGCTGCCCTGGCAACACTCTAGGCCCAAGCCCAAGGAGCCGGCCAACCTGAGGGTTGAGCGGCCCGCTCTTCAACAAGGTGGGTTGGCCCTGACTTAGGAGGGCGGTGTACACCTCATTGCACGGTGCCCGTCCCTCCGTAGCACCACCAGGAGGCCAGGCTGCTAGCCCTGCCACAAGATGTGTTTCAGGGCACAGCCACCTCCAGCGGGTGTCTCCCTCCACCTCCGCCCGACCTCGTAGCGGATGGAGGAGACACGACGCCTCTAAGGAGGCCTCAATGGCTGGAGGGCATTGCTCCAGCTGCTGTGGACGGGCCCGAGACCAGCTTCGAGAGTCTGGTTCCCTTAAGAGACTTCCTGGCTGCCGGACATGTCTCAGTGGGTCCTGCGCACGGTAGGGAAGGGCTTCCTGATTAAGTTCGGGTTCCCCCTTCAGTGTTTTAACGGGGTGTGTCGCACTCTGGTGGGACCCGTTTAGGCTCTGGTCCTGGAACAGGAAATGCGGCAATCCACTCCATACTATCAAGGTCTTGCGGCAAGCCCTTTGAGCCTTAGATATGTGGAAAGAACCTGCGTATGTGTCTCAATGTGGCGCTCACCCCGCACCTTCACAGAATGCACGGATGCGGCTTTGACCCCGCCCAGGCTTTGGGGCATCCGCATTCGTAACCGCATCGACGATTAGTTGATATTAGCTCGATCAGAGCTTTTGGCAGTCAGGCATCTAGATGTTGTTCTTGCCTGTATGAAGGAACTGGGGTTAAGACTAAAACACCAAGAAGAGTGTGCTTTCTCCAGTACAGAGAACCACATTCTTAGGCGTAGTGGGGGACTCGACCGTTATGTGGGCACACATCCTGGTCTCTCTACTGAGGTAGCGACATTAATGCGACAATTTAATTAATGCAGAATTTCATGGATCCACCCAAGGTGTTGATGAGAAACCGTCCCGAGCTGCACAGAGTGGCCTCCAGTCAAAGAGAACACTATCCAGAGGCAGGCCTGGACGAAGCGGGAAGATCCACGGAGGGGAGAGGGGCAGGAACAGTGGTCACTGGAGCCTCAGGAGCATGTTTAACTCAACCGAGAGAGAAAGAGAGAGCGAGAGAGAGAGAAGAGGGTGACAGGAAGAGAACAATTTGGATTATTAAGTGTCCTTATTGTTGTATGAAAGTTACTATCACTGTGCAGTTTGGACTCCGGCAAGAGGGAGATTTTGGCTAGCTAAAAGGGAGAACCAGAAGGTAACACCGACATGAGGGATCTCTGGGATAAGAGACAACCCATCACATCACCGTCAACAAACCAGAGTGAACGTGTGAGAGTGAGGGAACGACAGCATACAAATATCCCAGTTCACCAAACACTCTATGTCCATGTTCCCTCCAGATCTGCGCCTTTACCTAAGAAAAAAATCTACTGATCAAAGGCTTGTCTAAATAAATATGTTTTCAAACATGACTTGAACACTGAGACTGTGTCTGAGTCCCGAACACTGATTGGAAGGCTGTTCCATAACTGTGGGGCTTTATAAGAGAAAGATCTGCCCCCTGCTGTAGTCTTCATTATTTGAGGAACCAACAGATAGCCTGCACCTTTTGATCTAAGTCGGCGTGGAGGATCATACTGGTACAGAAGTTCACTCAGATACTGTGGTGCGAGACCGTTAAGTGCTTTATACGTCAGTAGTAGTATTTTATAATCAATGCGAGATTTGATTGGGAGCCAGTGTAGACTGATTAATACAGGGGTGATGTGGTCATATTTCCTAGATCTAGTGAGGACTCTTGCTGCTGCATTCTGAACCAACTGAAGCTTAATTATGCACTACTCGCACACCCAGACAGTAAAGCATTACAGTAGTCTAATCTAGAAGTAACAAAAGCATGAATGCAGTTTTTCTGCATCCTGTAACGACATCATATTTCTAATTTTAGCAATATTTCTAAGGTGAAAGAAGGCGATCCTGGTAATATTATTTACGTGAGCCTCAAAGGAAAGACTAGGGTCAATAATAACACCAAGGTCTTTGACAGCCGTACACGCTGAAACAGAAACACCATCCAGAGATGCTACGTAATCGGAAAGTTTGCTTCTAGCTGCATGTGGTCCTAGTAAAAGTACTTCCGTCTTATCTGAGTTGAGCAGAAGAAAGTTATCGAGCATCCACTGTCTAATGTCTTTTACACATTTTTCAACATTGTTAAGCTGATCTCTCTCATCTGGCTTTGCTGAAATATACAGCTGTGCATCATCAGCATAGCAATGGAATCTAATACCATGTTTATGAATAATTTCACCAAGAGGCAGCATATATAAAGAGAAAAGCAGAGGGCCTAAGACAGATCCTTGAGGAACACCAAACTTTACCTCAGAGAGTGTGGAGAACTCACCATTTACATCAACAAACTGATAGCGATCAGTCAAATAAGCCAAGAGAGAGCTGTTCCCTTTATTCCAACAACGTTCTCAAGTCTAGCAAGTAGTATTGTGTGATCAATGGTGTCAAAAGCTGCACTAAGGTCGAGCAAAACAAGTAAGGAGACAAAACCCTGATCAGAGGCCAATAACAGGTCATTTAACACCTTAACTAGCGCCGTCTCTGTGCTATGATGAGGCCGAAATCCTGACTGATACATTTCAAAAATGTTATTCATAAGTAGGTGTGAGCAGAACTGTTGTGCTACAACCTTTTCTAGAATTTTGGATATAAAGGGGAGATTTGATATTGGCCTGTAGTTGGACAGCTGACATGGGTCAAGGTCAGGTTTCTTAATTAGGGGGTGGATAACTGCCAGTTTGAAGGATTTAGGTACAAAACCAGTGCTAATGGAAGAGTTTATTATTTTTAAAACAGGTTCAATTCCCTCTGGAATGATCTGTTTGAGGAAACTTGTAGGCGAGGGATCGAGAATGCAGGTTGAAGTTTTTGATGAGGAAATAAATGAAATGAAGTCGTTCTCATGAATAGGAGTGAAACTTTGTAATTGATTGTCTGTTATAATGACACTGCTGTCTACAGGGTTACTTGTAAAATAATTTGGATTTATATTAACCATCTGGATTTCTTGCCTGATGTTTTCAACTTTTATTATCAAAAAAGTTCATGAAATCATTACTACCTATTGATGGTGTGCATGTGAGTGCAGTGCTTTTATTTCCTGTTCATTTTGCTACCGTGCTGAATAAAAATCTAGGATTATGCTTGTTATTTTCTATGAGGGTGGAGAAATATGCTGATCTAGCAGCACTAAGAGATTTTCTATAATTTAGGAGGCTCTCCTTCCATGCTATTTGAAATACTGTTAATTTTGTTTGACGCCATTTACGTTCTAATTTTCGAGTGGTCTGTTTTAAGGTGCGCGTATGATCATTATACCACTGTGCTGATTTTTTCTTCCTAATAATTTTGGTCTTAAGGGGAGCTATATCATCTAGAGTATAACGTAACGTTGATTCGAGGTATTCAGTGGCCCAGTCGAGCTCTGCGGGGTCAGACGGAGATCTATTTAATATCGTAATTTCCGGAAGATTATTGATAAAACGCGCTGCTGTAACTGACGTGAAAGTACGCTTAACACAGTAACGTGGTGAGGTAGTAATGCAATGACTGAGGCAGATTTTAAAAGAGATAAGATAATGGTCTTAAATAGCTTCAGACTGTGGAATTATGACTAAGTTTTTTATTTTTAATACAAATGTTAATAATAAATCAAGAGTGTGTCTCCACTATGAGTGGATCCTATAACATTCTGATTAATTCTACTGAATCTAGAATGGACACAACTGCTGCTCTTAAGGAGTCTTCCTGATTATCAAAATCAATATTAAAGTCACCAACAATTAATGCTTTGTGTCTAAATTTCTAATGAAATCTGCAAATTCTATGAGAAAATCAGAGTAGGGCCCCTGGGGGTCTATAAATAATAATTAGTCGAATTGACTGACTGGACCTGCTTTTGGACACTGAATATTTTATGTTGGTGTAAAGAACTTCAAATGTTTTACATTTGTGTTTAGTCTTTTGTGTTATGCTTAGATTATTATTATAAATAGCTGTGACTCCGCCTCCTCTGCCATTTAGACGGGGTTGGTGTAAGTAACTATACCCAGGAGGACTCACTTCATTTAATGCTACATATTTATTCGGTTTAATCCACGTTTCTGTCAAACACATTATTTTAAGATTCTGGTTGGTAATAATTTCGTTTATAGTCATTGCTTTTGACGTGAGAGATCTAATATTCAGCAATCCTATCTTTAAATCAGAGGTGCTGGCTGTGCGTTCAGTCCTATTGAATTTAATGTTAATCAGGTTACTAAAACAGACTTTCTAAGAATTCCTATATTTTGGTTTCACTCGGGGGACAGACACAGTCTCAATTTAGTGGATCCTGAGTGACGACTCTGTGCAGCTAGCAGACGGTCGGTTTAGCCTGTCTGTCTTCTCCCTGGCCTTGGCTCTGGACAGTCACTTGTTAACTAGTGCTGTTCTGAGACTATGACCTATACTACAAGAAATGAGAGCAGCACCTTCCCGAGTGGGATGGATACCGTCCTGCCCTAACAGGCTAGCCTTGCCATTAAAATTTCTCCAATTATTAATGAAGCCCACATTGTTTTTGGAGCACCACTCGGACATCCAGCAGTTCTGCGACCATAACCTGCTGTAGGCTACATCGTCACGTCGCATTGGGATGGGGCCAGAGCATGTTCCTGCATTGGACATTGCTTTCGCTAATTTACACACCTCTATAATATTACTCTTGGTAACCTCTGACTGTCGAAGACGTATATCATTTAGCTTCTGTGTGAAAAACATCTTAGAGAACCTGTGCTTTCCTAAAAACCCAAACTGACCTGCTATGTCTGGTGCCCTGGCTCCCGGTATACACATAACCTGTGCTGCTGGTGCCCCTAAAGGTCTAGCTAATTTCACGTGCCTCAGAATAAAGTCTCCTAAAACCAGAGCTCTTTCAGGATTCACTGAGGAGAGCAAACCTGTTGGACACGTGAAGCGGAGAGGAATGGTGCTCCCGTGGGCGAGCCTTAGCGTTAGCTTTGGCTTTGTGAGTATGCCGCCGAGCCGTTACCCACTTGCCCCGCTGCGAGGGCTCTAATGCCGGAGTCGGGGGAATGCTAACTCCACCTAGGGCATCCAGACTTTCCCCTGCAGAACCTGGACTGCTCTCGCACTCACTACTTCTCTCTAGACTCTGGATGCGCTCCTCTAATGCTATGATCTTCTCCGTCAAAGAGCAAACTAGCTTACACTTTTCACAGATAAAATTATCGCTAACAACGGAGGAAGACTGACTAAACATGTCACACACTGAATGAACTGGATGTTCGCCATAGCAGAGAAATTACGTACCTTAATGTGGTTACTGTAGTGTGTGTTTGTAGTTCTGGTGGGAATGGTCTCACTCACTGCTTTCAAACCCTCAAACGGGGAAAAAAGCGCTCTTCCGAAAGCAAAAATAGATGAAACGGAGCCAACGGAAAGTAAAGGATGCAGGAAATCAAAGCGATAAATTGATATTTTAAAGCGATGAGAGAGAGAAAAAACTAACTGTAAAAATTTTAACGCTGATACAAACAAAATTCCCAGCAAACAATTCAACAACAGGAAACAGGATGAGTCCGTGGAGAAGTCGTGGCAGCTGTTTGTCTGCTATGCCCCCTATAGGCAACAAGCAGACTCTCAGTAGGTGGATTGTGGATGCTATTTCATCTTCATATAAACCCTCTGGTCTCCCCGCAACTTCGCAACTCACCCCACACGGAGTGTGGCGGCCTCTGTGGCCCGGTCCGCTGGCGTCCCACTCCAGGACATTGCAACGCTATGGGCTGGTCCACCCCACTGACCTTTGCCAGGTTCTTACCTTGACCTTAGAGCCACTCCCAGCTCCTCTGTACTGCTCTCTGGTTGGGTTGTGCTCTCACACACTAGGCAAGGACTGGACAGTATGGCGTGATTGGACACTCATTCCCAAAGCATTGTGACACAGCTCAAGTTCCTGAAAGGGGAACGTCTCTAGGTGATGTATGTAGCCCTAGTTCCCTGAGGAAACGAGACCCCGCCGATGACATTGCGCCTTGCCGTTGGCCGGATTTCACACGTGATTCAGAGCGTGAGCAATGCGGAGGCATTCCCAAAGCATTGTGTCCCAGCGTCTCGTTCCCTCAGAGAACTAGGGTTACATATGTAACCTAGAGACGTTCCTAGAATAGCAAAGTCCACTAAAGGTGGCAGAGCATTCTCACATTTAGCTCCAAAACTTTGGAATTGTCTTCCTGACAGTGTTCAGGGCTCAGACACACTCTCCCAGTTTAAGTGCAAATTAAAGACGTATCATTTTAGCGAGTTCTACACATAACACACGTCACATATCATAACCTTGTGCTCCAGAACATCTGATCACATGTACATTATCAACTTGTGCTTGTTAATATCATGAACAGCAGCTAATTCCTCTCCACTGCTTTTCTTTCTCTACCCATCCCGAGGCATCCTGAGGTTGCGCCAGCTCCAGCCACGCCCACCTCATGAAGATTGTGGACCTTTAAAGAAGTAGATGCCAAGCCTACAAAAATCCTGAACCATCTAGAGACGTACCAGCACCATTTGGATCCCACTTCATGTGGAGTTCGGACATTGGACCTCTTTAAGTGTTTAAAGGCTCTGGCATGGAGAAGCTGGTGTTGGAGTTATGATGATCGCAAATGTTGAGCTATTTTATTAGTTGCTCAGTAGCTCCTGGTTCCATAATCTCAAATAACTGTAGAAGACTGTAGAAAGAACATTACTTATAATATTATACTCTAGTGCTGATGTTAGTTCTCACTCTCCAGTGTTCTGTATTGTTTAAAGAATATAATCACACTCTTGATATCACCCAAATGGGGATGAGGTTCCCCTTTTGAGTCTGGTTCCTCTCAAGGTTTCTTCCTCATAACATCTAAGGGAGTTTTCCATTGCCACAGTCGCCGTGACTGCTCATCAGGGCTAAATGCACACCATTCACCTTAACAGTTAAATTCTGTAAAGCTGCTTTGAGACAATGTCCGTTGTGAAAAGCGCTATAGAAATTGACTTGACTTGACCTTCTACACTGTCCTCACAATCTACTATAAAGCCTTGTGTTCTGGGACAGCACAATTCCGAAAACAGGTAGTGATGCAGCTGCTCAGGATGCTTTGCCACTGTGCCAATGGATCTCTAACTTCCTGACGGACAGACCACAAGTCGTACAGGTGGGCAAACACACCTCACCCACCCTCAGCCTCAGCACTGGAGCTCCCCAGGGTTGTGTTCTGAGCCCCCTGCTGTACTCACTGTACACATATGACTGTGTGGCCTCTTCAAACTCCACCACCATCATCAAGTTTGCTGACGACACTGTTGTGGTGGGCCTGATCTCCAACAACAATGAGATGGCCTACCTACAGGAGGTTAAAAACCTGGAGAGATGGTGCCAGGAGAACAACCTTCTCCTGAACGTCAGCAAGACTGAGTTGATCGTGGACTTCAGCACGAAGCAGGGGCGGTCATACCAACTGCTAAACATCAACGGGACCCCAGTGGAGAGAGTGGACAGTTTCCGGTACCTAGGTGTTAACACCAACACCCTGGTGAAGAAGGCCCGGCAGCGTCTGTACCATCTGAGATGCTTAAGGGACTTTAAACTACCCTCTCAGGTGCTAAAGACTTTCTACACCTGCACCATTGAGAGCGTTCTGACAGGTAGCTTCCAGGTTCGGGAACAGCACCATGCCGGACAGGCAAGCCCTCCAGAGGGAGGTGCATTCAGCTGAACGTACCATCCGCACTGAGCTCCCTAACCTGCAGGACATCTACAGAATGCGGTGTAGGACTAGAGCCAGGAAGATTATGAAGGACCTCAGCCATCCCAACAATGGACTCTTTTCTTTGTTGCGTTCAGGGAAATGCTTCCGCTCCCTGAAAGCGAACACAGGGAGAATGAGGAGGAGCTTCTTCCCACAGGCCATTCGGTGTTTAAACCAGGAAACACCCAGGTCTAAAAACTGGCCCACTCTCTGCATCATCACACTTTTTCTCTGCACATATCTCACTTTTCGCACTACGACACTTTAAACTCTGGACTCGCACAGCACAGTGCACTATGCACCATACCGCACATGGACACTTTACACCACACCATACCGCACACGCACACTTTATGGACAATCAAAAGCACCTTAAATTGTTTACTATTGTTTACTGTTGTTTACTGTTTTACTGCTTACTGCCATAAGCATATTTTTGTATATACATCTTTTTCTCTCATATACACCTTTATATATTCTTATATTTTATATAGTTTTTATAGTTTATTTATCTGCCTTCTTTTTCTTTGTTTTTATTTTTCTCCCATCCTATTCCCTCATGCCGGACCGTCGTAAAAAGCATTTCACTGCATGTCGTACCCTGTATGTATGTGTATGTGACAAATAAAATTTGATTTGATTTGATTTGATTTGAGAGTTGAACAAACCAAATAGGCTCAATTTCCTGATCAAGTACTGATGATCAACATAATGAACATAATGATAATGATGAACAACATTAAAACATGCACTATATGGATGAAGGTTTGTAGACAATAAGATTGCTGTGTGCTTATTGAACATCCTATTCAACATTCAGTCCCCATTAGTTGATCAATTAGAGATTTTAAATTGCATTCATAAGGTGTTCAATAGGGTTGAGTACTGAGCTTTATAGCAGGCAACTGATAAACTTTCACTCCAAACCATGTCAACCATATCTTCCTGGAGCTGGCTTAGTGCACAGAGGCATTATCATCCCGGACCAGGTTTGGGTTTCCTAGTTCAAGTAAAGGGAAACTTATTAACACACAGTTGAGTGCTTTCAGATTTGTTCTTACAGTGTAGTTGAAGATGAACAAACTGCTATGCAGGTGTCACAATATTTTTGTCCATAAATTGTAGGTGTGCTTTTTGTCCAGTTGGGGCGAGAGGCAGATAAAGAAAAAAGAAAACAAAGAAAGGTGCTTTATATTTGTCACATGTACTTTACAGCACAGTAAAATTCTTTCTTTTAATATACCACTGATGTTAGGAAAATGGAATGAGAGCACAGAGGGATAAGGGCCTTACTCAAGGGCCCCAAGAGTGTCAGCTTGGTGATACCAGGGCTTGAACCCCTGATCTTCTGATCAGTAACCCAAAGTCTTAAACACTGAGCTACCACTGCTTGGGATGAAGCATGGTGGAGGTTGCAGGGAAAGGTTAGGTTGATACATGAACTCTAGTGCAGGGGTGGCCAACCAGTCAGAGACCGAGAGCCACATTTTTTACTGTGTTACCGCAAAGAGCCACATCATACACATGGGCACACATGAACATCACCCATCCCTTCCTCTCACACACACACACACACACACACACACCCCTCTGCTCAGCCAGATTTATTGTAAATGTCACACACCAACATAATGACAGAAATTGACTCCTCAGTTCTAAGACCACAGGACAGTCATTTTCAACAATGTCTCACACACAAACTCTTAGTTTAACCAAGTCCACAAACAAAAATATGTTTTTTTTTTTTTATGTGCGTGTTCACTTCGCTTGAGTTCAATACGGTATTTTCGTCAAATGCGCATGTGCGTGAGATGAATATACCGCAAAGTTTCCCAGTAGGGGCAAGCTCATTTAAGTCTTAAAAGTACCGTATTGAACTCAAGCGAAGCGAACACGCACATTAAAAAAAACACAAACACAAACTTCGATATGAACGTAAGAGCCACATGAAACCAGCCAAAGAGCCGCATGCGGCTCGCGAGCCTCGGGTTGGCCACCCCTGCTCTAGTGAGTCAAGCAAGGTGGGCAGCAGGGTCTTGATGAGCCTCTGGACGGTAATCATTGAGGCAGGTCACTGAAGTTTTCCGGAGAAAATGTTAGTTGGCCATGAAGCATGTTGGAATGACTGCATTACACAGAGAGATGTTAAAGAACATTAACCAGCTGGTCTGCACATCCTCAGAGCCCTCTTCCAGAAGTGTTGTCTGGTCCAGCAGCTTTCTGTGGAAAGTTTGTAGGAATTAGACTTATAACTAATAAATATTCTGCTTTGGGATAATAGGCCAAAATATCTAAGCTATTATATAAGCTTCAGACTTAATTCATTTTGATATTTTAATATAGATTAGAAATTATAGAAAAGACTCTTTTCTTCAATCTAGATCATTTTGAAAACACACTCTCATTTCTGTAACTATTTTAGTAATCTTCTCAAGGGACAATACTGTAGAAATGTTACTTGTGTATATTTTAGGAGTCAGCGTGCAGTCTGCATAGCAGTAAAGATTTACTGTCCTCTAAAAATAACTCAACATACAACCATTATTGTCTAAATAACTGGCAACAAAAGTGAGTACATCCTAAGTGATAACAGCTGTACATGGTGTAACGATGCAAAGCCACATGTCCTATTCATTATGTTCATGTTTTTGTCGCTTGACAGAACCATACAAATTTGTGTATCTTTGAGTCGATTATCTCATACTGATCACTGGATGTTCCACATGGCACCTCATGGTAAAGACTCTCTGAGGATTTTAGAATTAGAACCCTTGCTTTCCACAAAGATACCGAGGCTATAAGAAGACCGGTATCACCCTGAAACTGAGTTACAGTACAGTGGTCAGGGTCATACAGAGGTTCTCCAAGACGGGTTCCACTCAGAACAGACCTCGCAAGGGTCCATCAAACAAGTCGAGTCCTTGTGCATCAGGTTTTGAAGAAGCTGCTTCAAAAAAACAGATGTGTGAGTACTGCAGCATTGCTTCAGAGGTTGCAGAAGTGGAATTTCCCCTTTTTACATTTACATTTACATTTGCGGCATTTAGCAGACGCCCTTATCCAGAGCGACGTACAAAAGTGCTTTGAGTCTCTAGTAATGAATAAATCTACACTGGTACACAAGATTACACACTTAATATAACTATAACCCTTGAATTCTACAAACTTGGAAAGTGCTAATTTAAGTATTTCAGGAAGAGGTAGGTCTTCAGTCGTCGCTTGAAGATAGTCAGGGACTCTGCTGTACGGACATCTAG
>JAAIIK010000392.1:292048-308094 GCA_014706435.1 Silurus glanis
TTTTGGATCCGGAGAGGCCGCTGCGAGCTACTGCCGCGCCGCCATCTATAAAATCCTGTGGTCGGATAAGACTAAGATAAACTTGTTTGGCTCAGATGGTGTCCAGCATGTGTGGTGACACCCTGGTGAGGAGAACCAAAATAATTGTGTCTTTTCTACAGTGAAGCATGGTGGTGGCAGCATCATGGTCTGGGGCTGCATGAGTGCTGCTGGTACTGGGGAGCTGCACTTCATTGAGGGAAACATGGATTCCAACATGTACTGTGACATTCTGAGGCAGAACATGATGGCAGTTCTACATAATGGTGCGCACACATCATTACTTCTGTGAGATAATGTATGTAATTAAGATGTGAAGATCTGCTTTGTTTACAGTAGAATTTACGAGTGCCAAATTTTGTTATGAAGTCTGTGAGGCTGCTGCCACTGTCACTGCAGCACTGCTCATTCAGTGAAAAACATCAACCAAATGGGTTCATTGTCTTTATCAATGTAAACTTTTACTCTCGTGTTTGTTTTTCACTGAATTTAAAGCATTAAAATACATGAAAAGACACTTTACTATTACTTTCCTACTTTGTCTCAGTAAAGAATTGAATAATTTACGAAAAAATGGATACAGGTGGTACAGATGTGTACAAGTGGCACAGAGATGTAGTCGTTAAAACTGTTAGTGATAGAAGAAGATATTGATATTCACTATTTTTTTTTTCAAACTGAGCAGGGACTTTTTTTTTATCTAGGCGTGGCTTACCAGTGTTGATAGTCAGAGAACCAATAAAGAATATGTATTTTAAAAAGAAAAAGTATAAATGTTGAGAAATCTGCTTTCTTAAGAACAGAACTGGTTTGGAGTTTATTTGTTTTAATAAATTACCTGAATATATCTGAACTGGCATAAACTGTTCCAGTTTCAAGTTTATTTCTATAGCCTTTTTCACAACAGACATTGTCTCAAAGCAGCTTTACAGATTTTAACAGGTAAGGTGAATGTTGTGCATTTATCCCTTATGAGCAAGCCATAAACTGTTCTTTAATGCTTGGAGAAATTAATGGATTATTCGGCAAATGTTACATATTTAATCCTGACAGGACATGTGGAGCTGGAGAAGTACAGATATGTTTATTTTCTAGTTACACTTTCTATATACCTAATGATCATCTGTTTTAACACTATTGTCATTTATGTTATATACACAAATGAGCGTCTTCATGAGCCCATGTACATTTTTATTACTGCTTTGCTCATGAACACATTATGTGGATCAACTGCATTTTACCCAAAATTTCTGAATGATATTTTATCCAAAAACATAATTGTCTCCTTTGAAGCATGTGTTTTTCAGGCATTTTTCATTTATACTTATGCCATGTCAGAGTTCATGTTGTTGTCAGCTATGGCCTATGACAGATATGTGTCTATTTGTAAACCATTACAATATGCTGCTATTGTAAAAATGTCTACAGTGAAAAGGCTCATATTTTTGTGTTGCTTTTTACCTAGTTGTGAAAATGGTATCACAATGGTGTTACTCTATCAGCCAAAACGCTGTAATTTCAAGTTAAATAGAATATACTGTAACAATCATGCAATTGCTAAATTGAGTTGTGAAGAAATTTCTGCATATAGTTCATATGGATTGTTTATTTTCATCATTGCTGTATTTCCACAAGTGATCTTCACCATCTACTCATATATCCGGATACTTTCTGTCTGTTTAAAGAATTCAAAAGATTTCAGAGCAAAAGCTTTACAGACCTGTTTACCACATATTTTAATTTTCACAAGTTTCACTGTCACTACATGTTTTGAAATTATAAATAGTAGATTAGAAGGAAATATGCCTCACATTATAGCCATGATTATGTCAGTAGAAAATCTGGTTATTCCTCCTCTACTGAATCCGATTATATATGGACTAAAACTGCAGGAGATTTTTAATAGGATTAAACAAATGTTGAGAAGGAAGAAAACAGATATCTTTTTAGATTAGCTCTGATAAGTGATAAATATATAAGCACTAAACTTATAAATTCAAATTTTTACCTTTTTATCTCTGTAAAGCAGTGTTAAAAGCGCTCTCCAAATAAAACTGAGTTGAATTGAATGTGTGTGTATGTGTGTGTGTGTGTGTATGAACCCAGCAGAGGCCAAAATAGAAAATGTTAAGTTATTTTCTGTAAATTTTTTTGAGTAACCGAAAAGAAACAGTTATAAGTACATCTGTAGAGCAGATTATTGTATTGGTGTGTGTTCATGTTGTTGTGAGGCCTGCTCAGTGTGTACTGTACATCAGCGGTCCCCAACCTTTTTTGCACCACGGACCGGTTTAATGTCAGACAATATTTTCACGGGCCGGCCTTTAAGGAGTGGCAGATAAATAGAACAAAATAAAATGATACGATCGGCAAAAAAATTTTATTTTCTAAATCTAATAATAAAGGTGAACTGTGTAGGTCCACTGTGTTGTTTTTTGTTTATTTTGCTCGCTTGGGGGTTTGCATTTAGCGGTAATGTATTATGTGTTAGCGGCCGGAGCTCCTTTAAGAAGGTAGTGGATGAAGGTAAGACAAGTGACCGAGGCATCCTGCATCAAGAGTGAGTCATAGACAGATGTGGAGGAGAAAATTCGTTCATTTTCCAAAATAAAACATCGTTCAGAATCAGATAATAAATAAAACGGAAATAATATAAGATTTGTATGTAATGTATTCTTTCTGTGCGGCCCGGTACCAATTGACCCACAAACCGGTCAATCCCGGGGGTGGGGACCACTGCTGTACATGACTCTTTGTCTCATATGCATTCTAATTTCATGTCCCTGCATATTGATTTGACTGATTTTACTACTAGAGTACTAGTGTGCAATTTACATCCGAGAATTGATGATGAGTGACATCAGGACATCAGTTCATCTGCAAGTGACTGACTGATAACGTTGGAAGAAAATATAATAAAAGGGAAATAAAAATGTTACTTGAATTTAATCAAGTTTTTCTTGCAAGAGCAAGTGGAAGGGCTCAGACTGCTATTCACTAAAATTGTCTTTTGTTTGTTGTTTCATGCTCTTTGTTTGTTTCCTTGTTCCACTGACCTGGTGTTTTGTTTCCGTTAATTTGTTCATTGTAGTGGAGTCTGTTTCTGTTCATTCCTTTCCTACACACAGCATCTGACTTGATCTTCCAGTCCAGCTAACTGTCAGAATGGACACCAATGTATCTGTAGGTGTAAAACAGCTCCACGTCCTGACATCCTGGTAATGGGGTTGGTTGAGTTCCTCTTTCTCCTGTATTTTACCATTATCTCCATAGTCTTGAAAACATTGAAGAGGATTTATTTTTGTTGAATCACTCCATGAAATGTTAGAACAATAAAATTCATTCCTGTAATCTGCAAGACCATCTGAGAACAGCATTTGTGTTCATTCTATACTTAGTATGGGTAACTTAGAACATAATGGCACCCAGTCATAACAAGGGATGCATTTTTCAATTAATACTAAAATTCGCACTCAGGTTATTCCCAGTCTGAACCTTATATCATTATCTCATCTTATTTGAAAATGAGTCTTAGTCATAATATATACCGTATTTTTCGGACTATAAGCCGCTACTTTTTTCCCACGTTTTGAACCCCGCGGCTTAAACAACGAAGCGGCTAATTTATGAATTTTTCCTGGGTTTTTCCTGGTTTCACAAACTTCAAGCCAAAAAACTGAACCCCATAACATTAGACCAATGAAATTTCCGAACGGAAACGAAAAAACGCACCTCACCTGTGTTCTGAGCTGCACGGCATCGGGAGAAAAAACGTTTTTTTTAAACGCACGACGATGCGAGAGAAAAAGTTGTGAAAGGAAGGAGGAAGACAGTGAACAATGACTTACTTGGTCGGCTACTGTTTAGATACAAGCCGTTGTAGCGCGTTGAGTCTGGGTGAAGGGAGAGCGTGCTAACTCCAGTTACAACAGAAATCATATAAGCACAGACAGGTTTCCAAAACTCGTGCTTTTTTATTTTTCTTGGCAACAGCGTTACGGGTTAGTCAAAGAAACTTAGAAATCAGCATCAGAAAATAATAAGACATAATCCTCGTCTTAAACACATGCAGTAATACTGGAAAAATGCAGTGGCAGGCTATTCCCAAAATACCGCTATGCTCCTAAAGGAAGCGCAACATATTTCACCCGTTACACCGTGTGTAATGTGTCTTTCGTTAAAGCCTGTGTAAAGTACATTAGCTTATTTATGTTAAAAATAAAAATATTTGTAAAATTCAGTGGGTGCGGCTTATGGGTGCGCTTTATAGTCTGGAAATTACGGTACACACATTTCACCATGCTAGCGCACCAAACATGTATTCACATCAGCTACTGCACCTCTTTAAACTCTCTGAGTTTTCAACCTGGACTGAAACACAACAAAATGTTCAGGCTTATAAATTGTAGCCAGATAATTTGATAACTGCCCATGTAGACAGTATAATCACATTAGATTATATTCTAGAATAAATTATTATAAAAACAAATAAAAATTTACATTTACTTGCAATTATTTTTTAAATGGTTTAAACAATTGCAGAATGCTACACATTCAGTTTTAATTCTCTCTGTTATTTTGCAATTAAACATGACAATTTTATTATTACACTAGCTGAAAGTACCCGTGCTTCGCTACGGAAGGCAGAACGCTAAGCAATATGGCAATAAGCAGTAAGCACTGAGCAGGACTGGATGATCAGAGATCAGAACGTAACGTCAACAAATAACGTACTACCCCTTTGTAGTACCGATACAGGGCAAACTACTTTGAAAATAATTTTTATCGTGCATCTAACATGTAATAAGAAACAATGTAGTAAGTTTCATTAGGATCCGTACTGTTATTTCGAAGAGTTTACAATGCGCGAGAAATCGCGTTTTTCACGAATTAGCCGCGATCTAGGGCGAATTTTTCAAAACCCTTTCTTAGTGAGCACCTAAGACCCAAGAGGAAGGTATGTTCCAAATTTCATTGCAATCCGTTCAGTGGTTTTTGAGATTTCGTGATGAGTGAGTGAGTCAGTCAGTGGTATTTGAGCTTTATATATATAGACTAATTCTTATCTGGTTCTTCACTATTTTATTATTATGTTTATTACACCTGATTTTTCTACATACATCTACTCATGCAGTTTCAGAGATCTCCACAACAAAACCTAAGCTTGTACAGAGTGATCTTGTACAGAGTGAGCTTGTGAAAATATTCATCCTTTCTCCTGCTTCTGGTTTTTCTGAATGGGATTTTTATTCTGCAAAACTCTTTAAAACACATGATCAGTCTTGGGTACACCAGGACTCATTTTGCCAAATAGACAGAATGCATTCTTCTCACCATTCATTATTCTACTATTCATTGTAAAAGGAAATGCTCGAGTGAAAGACGCCATCAACGTTGTAAGTTTCAGTGTTATATCTGAATTCACCTTTTCAACAGCAATTGAGTAGGAACAGGAATTTTCTTCTAAAACCCTTATACTTTCATCTATTTATACATCTGAAATATGTATTCAATTTAATTTTTTAACATCCGAAACGTGACATGTTTACACAGATACAAATCACACAGGATTAACACAGTTAACACATTAACACAGAGCCCAAATGCCCTTCTCATTATCTCTGGAGATTTTAATCATGCCCCTCCATCCTCCACTCTGCCCACATTCACTCAGTATGTTTCATGCCACACCAGAGACAATAAAACACTGGATTTATTCTATGCCAACTCAAAGGAGTCTTATACATCAGCAGCCCTCCCCCCCTTGGGAAGATCGGATAACAACCTGGTTCATCTCCTACCTGTGTACAAACCCCTTGTATGCAGGCAACCAGCTACCTCCTGCACAGTGACGACATGGTCTGATGAGACCAGTGAGGCTCTGAAAAGACTGTTTTGAAACAACTGTGTGGGAGGAATTGTGCAGTCCACATGGGGAGGATATTGACAGTCTAACAGACTGTATTACGGACTACATTAACTTCTGTGTGGAGAATACTGTACCCACCAGGACTGTACGGTGTTTTCCCAACAACAAATCGTGGATTAACCCTGATATAAAGACTCTCCTTAAAGAGAAGAAGAGGGTGTTTAAATCAGGAAACAAGGAAGAGCTGAAAACTTTCCAGAGAGAACTGAGAAAGAAGATCAGGGAAGGAAAAGCTTGCTACAGGAGGAATATGGAGGATCAGCTGCAGCAGAACAATGTCAAGGGGCTCAAAACCATCACGGGTCATAAGGAGTCCAGTTTTCAGGCTGAGGGTGACCAGAAATGGGTGAATGATCTCAATCTATTCTTTAACAGATTCGATCAGCTACCCTCCCCTGCCCCCATCCAGTCCCCCCTGCTGCAATCCCCCCTCTCTGCCTCCACAGCAAGCAGCTCCAGCCCCACCTCTCTCTGTACTGCTGTCAGCTCACAGACAATACACAACACACCTAACTTCCCCCTCCCTGCCGATTCCCTCCAGTCAACACTCCATCCAATACACACTGCCCCTTACAGAAGCCCAGGTGAGAATGGAGCTCAGGAAGATCAAAGCGAGGAAGGCTGCAGGCCCAGACGGCATCAGCTCCAGGCTATTTCACACCTGGAAAAGGCTGGGAGCACTGTGAGAGTCATGTTTTTTGACTTCTCTAGTGCTTTTAACACCATCCAACCTGCGCTCCTGAGGGATAAGATGGTGTACATGGGAGTGGACCATCATCTGTCTGCCTGGATACTGGACTACCTCACAGACCGACCACAGTATGTGAGGACTCGTGACTGTGAGTCTGACATGATTGTCTGCAACACTGGAGCCCGGCAGGGAACGGTTCTTGCCCCGTTTCTCTTCACCATCTACACTGCAGACTTCATGTTCAGCTCAGCAACCTGTCACCTACAGAAGTTCTCTGATGACTCTGCCATCGTCGGTCTGATCACGGATGATGAACAGAGTACTTGTTCAGAACTTTGTGGACTGGTGCCAACGGAGCTGCCTCCAGATAAATGCGGGGAAAACGAAAGAACTGGTGGTGGATTTCCGTAGGCACAAACAAACTTTATCACCAGTGAACATTCAGGGAAAGGACATTGTGAGAGTGGACTCTTACAAATACCTGGATGTTCACCTAAACAACAAACTGGACTGGACAAACAACACTGAGGCAATTTACAAGAAAGGGCAGAGCAGACTCTTTCTGCTGAGGAGATTAAGGTCTTTTGGAGTGCAAGGAGAGCTACTGAAGACCTTTTTTGACTCTGTAGTGGCCTCAGCCATATTCTATGGAGTGGTCTGCTGAGGCAGCAGCATCTCTGCTGCAGACAGGAAGAGACAAGACAAGCTGATCAGGAAGGCCAGCTCAGTCCTGGGGATTCCCCTGGACACTGTACAGGAGGTGGGAGAAAGGAGGATGGTAGCAAAACTATCATCATTGCTGCAGAACACCTCACACCCCCTGTATGTAACCGTTACATCACTGAGCAGCTCCTTCAGTGACAGACTGATACATCCTAAGTGTCTGAAGGAGCTTTACAAAAGGTATTTTCTCCCTGCTGCTGTTAGACTTTACAACCAAAGCTGTTCCCAGTAAACCAGTCACCAAAATACACTATTACTTTTTAGCTGTGCAATAAACATTACCTGTGTGCAATATTACATGCAACATGTGCAATATTATGTGCAATAGTACCCACAATTACGTGCAATACCACTTTAAAATATTACCTGAAATGCGTATTTTATTTATTTTATCCCCCCCCCCCCCCTATTTGTATTTATACATTGTAATGTGTATATACTGTTATTATAGTATGTCCATATTCTTTTTTATTTATTTGCATTTATTTTTATTTCTTTGTTTATTATTATTATTATTATTATTATTATTATTATTATTATTATTATTTGTTTTTATTTCTTTGCTTTTATTTCTTTGTATATTCTTTTTTATATATTTTATATATTTCCTCCACCTTCAATTCCCAGTGAGTCTACATGTTTTTGTTATGAAACTGATTATGTGCATCTCCTGAACCATGTAGTTAAGCAATACATTATATATTTATATCCTGGCTTTCCACTGCCTCTGCTCTTCTGTCATAAATCATAATAGTCATAAATCAAATAATTACTTATCAAACTGCACATTTTTACAATTTGCACAATTACAGGTGCATCTAAATAAATAAGAATATCATTTAAAGTTTATTTATTTTCAATCAACTTTCAATAAATCAACTTTTGAATTATGTTCTTTTTTACAGACTGGTTCACGGTGGAGGTTGGACTGCATCAAGGATCGGCTCTGAGCCCTTTCCTGTTTGCAGTGGTGATGGACAGGCTGAAGGACGAGGTCTATGGAGGCTGAAGGACATAGATGGACTATGATGTTTGTGGATGATATTGTGATTAGTGGTGAGAGTAGGGAGCAGGTGGAGAAGAGCCTGGAGAGGTGGAGGTACGTGCTGGAGAGAAGAGGAATGAAAGTCAGTAGGAGTAAGACAGAGTACATGTGTGTGAATGAGAGGGAGGGCAGTGGAGGGGTGCGGTTGCAGGGAGAAGAGGTGGAGAAGAGGTGGAGGAGTTCAGGTACCTGGGGTCAACAGTGCAAAGTAATGGAGAGTGTGTTAGAGAAGTGAAGAAAAGAGTGCAGGCAGGGTGGAGTGGGTGGAGAAGAGTGATAGCAGGAGTGATTTGTGATATTAGAGTATCTGTGAGAGTGAAAGGAAAAGTTTATAGGACTGTGGTGAGACCTGAGATGTTGTATGGTTTAGAGACAGTGGCATTGAGTAAAAGACAGGAGGTGGAGCTGGAGGTAGCAGAGCTGAAGATGTTGAGATGTTCATTGGGAGTGACGACGATGGACAGTATTAGAAATGAGTTTATTAAAGGGACAGTGCTGAGGATGGAGCCACCAGGAGGGAGGAAAAGAGGAAGATCAAGGAGGAGGTTAATGGATTTGGTAAAGGAAGAAATGCAGGTTGTCGGTTTGAAAGAGGCAGATGTAGAGGACAGGGGGGTGTGGAGACGGATGATCCGCTGTGGTGATGCCTAATGGGAGCAGCCGAAAGAACAAGAAGATTTTTTTTTTAAAGTTGATTTATTTTAGTAATTAAATAAAATAAGTGAAACTGGTATATTATATAGATTCATCACACACACACACACACACACACACACACACACTGATATATTTCAAGTGTTTATTTCTTTTCATTTTGATGATTTTGGCTCACAGCTGATAAAAACCCAAAATTCAGTATCAGAAAATGAGAATATTGTGAGAAAGTTGAATATTTTACATTTACATTTTTTATTGGAATATTGGAGACTCGTGATGTCTCACACTAATCAGCTCATTAAATCCAAACACTTGCTCAGGTTTCCTGAGCCTTTAAATGGTGTCTCAGTCTGGTTCAGGCTCCACAATCATGGGGAAGACTGCTGACTCGACAATTGTCCAGAAGACGATGATTGACCCCCTGCACATGGAGGGTGAGACACAAAAGATCATCACTAAAGAAGCTGCTGTTCACAGACTGCTGGATCCAAGCACATTGATGGGAAGTTGAATGGAAGGCAAAAATGTGGTAGAAAAAGATGAAACGAAGCAGATTCAAGAGTTTGTGGAGATTTACAAAGAGTGGACTGCAGCTGGAGTCAGTGCTTCAAGAGCCTCCACACACCGACGTCTCGTCTCCATGGGCTACAACTGACTCATTCCTCGTGTCGAGCCACTGCTGAACCAGAGACCACATCAGAGGTGTCTTACCTGGACAAAGGACAAAAAGCACTGGACTGTTGCTCAGTGGGACAAAGTTGTCTTTTCAGATGAAAGGAAAGAAAATTTTATTTCATTTGGAAATCAGGGTCCCAGTGTCTGGAAGAAGAAGAGAGGAGAGGCACAGAATCTGAGCTGCTTGAGGTCCAGTGTAAAGTTTGTACAGTCAGTGGTGGTTTGGGGAGTCGTGTCATCTGCTGGTGTTGGTCTACTGTGTTTTATCAAGTCCAAGCTCAGCACAGCCGTCCACCAGGAAGTTCTAGAGCACTTCATGATTCCCTCTGCTGACCAGCTTTATGGAGATTCTCACACTGCCAAAAGCACAAAGTTGGTTAAATGACCATGGTGTTGGTGTGCTTGACTGTCCAGCAAACTCACCAGATCTGAACCCCGTAGAGAATCTCTGGAGTATTGTTAAGAGGAACATGAGAAACAAGAGACTAAAAAATGCAGATGAGCTGAAGGCCACTGTCAAAGAAAGCTGGGCTTCCACACCACCTCAGCAGTGCCACGGACTAATCACCTCCATGCCACAGTCTGATCTCCTCCATGCCACAATCTGATCACCTCCATGCCACAGTCTGATCTCCTCCATGCCACAGTCTGATCTCCTCCATGCCACAGTCTGAGCTCCTCTATGCCACACCCACGAGGCAGTAATTAAAGCAAAAGGAGCCCCAACCAAGTATTGAGTACAAATACAGTAAATAACATACTTTCCAGAAGGCCAACAATTCACTAAACGTTTTTTTTTGATTGGTCTTATGAAGTATTCACAGTTTTTTGGGTTTTTGTTAAATGTGAGCCAAAAACATAAAAATGAAAAGAAATAAAACACTTGAAATATATCCGTCTGTGTGTGATGAATCTATATAATATACCAGTTTCACTTTTTGTATTGAATTACTAAAATAAATCAATAATATTCTCATTTATTGAAATGCACCTGTGTCATTAGCTAACTGATCACCAATATGGATGGGGAAAAGGAATGAATTATCCTGGGGTTAAATGCAACATTATATATGTAATGTGTAATAAGTGTAAAATTATGACCTTGTGTATGTCTGACCTTAAACTAAATCATATATTTATTGATTAATATTGGCTCAAGCGCAAAACTTGATGTTTCCGATTAACAGGTAAAAAGAGTTCTTTAGCATTTTTTTCCTTAGAGCTCATCATGTCCCACAGTCTTGTCTGTCTGAAGTCTCAGTTCATTCTCTGTGATTCTCCCATCAGCATTCTGATCTTGGCTGGTGAACATCTCTTTGATGATTACTTCAGCATCCATTGCAGGGTGGAGACGACCTTTTCTCTTCGACACCTGCAGCTGAATGAATGTTGTGAACTGGAGTGGGACAAAGAGGAGACATTACAATTCTATGTACAGGTACAGTATCACTATGAAATTTACTATAAATATAAATAGTTTAAATGGCAAAAGCCTACTTGAGCTAACTATGGACCCTCATAACAAGTTTTACAACCTGGAATTTATGAGTTTAATGGCAATTCTATAGCATGATTCTACAAAAAAACAAACAATGTAAAAGTATCCATCACCATTACTGGGATACCATTAGTTCTGGTGCAATCTGTAACCATCAGCCTGAAATTTTACAAAGCAATCAGAGTGAATTAAAAACAGCAGAGAGAAAAAGAAAAAGAAAGAAATCACAAAATGATGTATATCTTAGCTCCTCTCAAATTCCTGATGTGACTTCTGCTAAATCTGCCTTCTACAAAGCTGGACATTTTTGCACATGATTCTCGCGAACTTCACCACATATTTTCTTTTGCTCAATCCACCAGCTCCTCCTCAGTGCTGAAGATTTTACCTTTTATGAGGAAAAGTTGAAAAAAATCTGCCAATACTTTACCCCTAACCCACATCCTACACTACATACTCACATGTTTCTCCTTCTACATTTTTGGAATATATCAACAGAAGAGTTACTGCAAGTTATTTTATCCTCTCTAATCTCACATCAAGATTGGGATTTTTCTGTTTTTGTCATTCTTTCCTTTGCCCACCAGATGTCGCCAGTCTGAGCCTTTGTCCTTCTTGATTTTCTTTTCTTCTGTTTTTAGATTCTTGTTTTTAAAGTTTGCATCCTTAGTTTTTTTTCTTTCTGCCTCTCTTTTGGATGTTAAGATAAAAAAAAATTAAAAAAACACTTTTGACTTGATGAGAAGTTCATCTCTGCACCTGGGTCCACCCACTCCCCTGTGGGTCTTTGTTAAAGACAATCATGAAATTAAATCATTAATCATTAATGAACAAACACACCATTTCCTCCTGTCCACCTGAACTAGCAAGGTGCCTGCTAGTTTCACTCAACATTCAAGTATTTTACCGTGCTGCATTATGTCCATCAGACATAAGCTTCATTCTGTTTGCTAAGCAGGACTGAGATTTTATCCATTTTGACAATCAGAAAACATACATTCTGAATATGACCATCATAAAAACAAGGCCAAAAACACAATAATATGCAACACCTCCTCTAGTAAAACTTCTCCATCGTGGTTAAGGTCCATAAAGCTGAATAGAGGATCTGGAATCTCCTCCAGCCAGACAAACAAGAAGCCTTGAGGAACGCCTTTTTGCAAATCCAATAACTCTAGTTCAAAAATCAACACTGCATCTGCTGGAACCACAGAACCTGTAACACACAAAAGGACAACACATTGTACTAACACACAATTCAACTGTTTAAACTGCTGAATCTTAGAGGGGATTTGAAACACAAAGGCAGCTGAGACTGAGAACCAGCTAAGAAAGAGGCAGGGACCTTCATTTCGTCCATGTCCAAAGTGGGGGGGCACAATCACCTCCCTCTTCTCCCCCACACACATGCCCTTTAACCCTTGGTCCAGCCCCTCAATGACCTCTGCTTGACCCAGCATCGCCTGTGCAGGTCTACCCAAGTCAGCACTGTAGAGAGAATTGGCTTCTGTTATCACACATGTTTTAATGCTGCTTTTAGCATCAACTAGTTATCACTTTATACACTCGCCAAACCGGCATGTCATGGTGGAAGGAACATTGGTGTAAGCTCTATGTGTGTGTGTGTGTGTGTGTGTGTGTGTGTAAATTTGTAAGGAGGAGTTTTATACTGTATATGTGACAATATATATATATATATGACAATACGCAATGAAATATAATAGGAAAAAGTCACACAAACTAAGTAAACTACTTTTGGTAGAATCACTAAATAAGTGAATGCTGAATGCTGCGACTGTTATATCTTTGTGAGAGATTAATTACGATGAGTAAAGTTGGGTGCCATCCAGCAGAGAGCAGTTGTATTGGTAAGTGACGAGGTCATTAGCAGCACTGGTGGTGTTACACTGCAGGGGTTTGTGGGTAATCTGAATATCCACTGAGTCTTTTGGATTGTGGAAGTCAATGATGTGGATGTCAAATATCAACACGGCTGAACCAGGAATAAGGTCACCTGAGAACAAAACACACACACACACACACACACACACACACACACACACACACACACACCTACCATGAAATAATGTTTTTATTTCTGTAAAGCTGTTTTGGTAAAATCTCCACAGTTAAAAGCACCATAAAAATACAAGTGAACTGAATTAAACGTGTGTGTGAGTGTGTGTGTGTGTGTGTGTCACCTGTCCCGTTCTCTCCATAGGCGAGATGTGGAGGAACAATGATGTGTCTTTTCTCTCCCACACACACTCCATGCAATGCTTTATCCACTCCAGCGATCACATGACCCAAACCAACAAACGTGTTGTACGTACTTTTGCGCTGGTAGCTGAATATTTAACACAACAGTATCTAATGTTTATTTACAGATCTCCACTTAAATTCACAAGAAAAACTTGTACATGAGAAATGTGTTTAAAGATTGCAGCTCATAAACAGATTGAACACTCAGGCTTGGGTTAAATCTCTCCCAGTGAAGCTGGACCTTTATTGTATTTTACCATCATGCAGAACAGGGTGAGTTCCAGTATTCCCTTATTATTAACTATTATACCCTTAATACAGGAGCACCTTGGGGGTGTGTATAGGTCTGATCTCCAATAAAATGGTGATATATTAGAAACCAATCACTGTGGAGTTATAACTCACTGAACATTAACAAGACAAATAAATTGCTTGTGAAAAGCCCATGTACTCATTAACATACACTGAGCTTCAACACTGAGGTTCAGAAGCTTAAAAATCTTCACTGGTTGCTGGTTTGGTAACTGCACTGCTCTCAGCCACAAAAAATGGGCACAACACATCTCTGTGATGCATCTCAGATGAGCTTTTTGTCTAATTTAATCCAATCCAATCCAATCTGATCTAATCTAATGATGACTGAAGAAGGTCTGGAGGATATACCGTATGAGCTCCACACTGCAACGAGCCCCACGCTGCACTAAACCCCACACTGCACTGAGCCCCACACTGTCTTTCCACTGTCACCACTGGCTCGCTCATTAGGGATGAAACTACACAAGTATCATTTAACTGGCTTGTTTTAAACTGCACTAAACCACATACTGTATGAAACTCACCCTGCAAAAGCACTAAACTAGAAAATCCACAACAAAACTAACACTATGCTAAAACACCTCTCTAAGCACAAAATGCTATAAACTTGCAATGCACAACATTCCACAAATCACTAACCCACACACCACACTTAAAACTAGTATTAAACTACACCCTGACCTAAAACACCACTATTCCCAAACTACACTGACAGTGACTACCGAACTGACAGTGAACTATGAACTAGGCGACACACTGCACAACACTACAATTCACTAAAATCTACTATTAATACTATTATCTACTATATTTTATTAAATGCTATTATATTAAACAAAACCCACAATGCAATACGCTGCAAAGTGTACTGGACTGAAACACCCAGTGACTCCACAGTGCACTAAACTACACACAATGCACTCTAATAATCCCAGACCAAACTAATCCCCACACTGCACTGCACATGTGTAATCTGTGTGTAGTCTTTTTCCCTTTTATTATTCTTATTATTGAAATTTCATATGGCTCTGGAACATTATTATAAAGAATTGCTCACCTAGAGTCAAACAGTGTTCCATCCTGGAATGTTCCATTGTAATGATAACGTATGAAGTCTCCCTTCTTTGACTTTCTTTTGCAGGGCTGAGGAACATAAAGAACCTCTACCTGTACATCATCTTTCACATTAAATACATCAATGAGCAGTGCATCAAACACCACCGTTGCATGAGCTGGCACCTTCAAACCTAAATACACACAGACACATATACACATTCATCAACAAACACTGACACATGATGCAGCACTTTTTCACCTGAACACCCAAACAAGCTAAAAACCTGAGTGCAAAAAACACTGACTATCTAAACCCTGATGCACAAAATTTGTAACAATGAAGACCAATGCAATTCATGCATGTGAGTTTCGTTAAAAAAATGTTTGTTACATTTCATTGAAATCAGACAGGCCAAGATTTGCATTCAAATAAAAAGCTAAAAGTTTTAGTTTCCAGGCAACCATATGCAATGGTTAATTTAGAGAAGAGAACCTGGAGAGAGATAACAATATAGCCTGTACCTTTTGATCTAAGTAGGCATGGGGGATCATAATGGTATAGAAGTTCACTCAGATACTGCGGTGCGAGACCGGTCAGTGTTTTATACATCAGTAGTAACTACTGATTTTAGTGCTCACAAGAAGAAAAAAAAAACAGATGACAAACTAAATATAGTCCAAGTAATATTTGTAATTTGCCTTTTATTATATAGCTTAAGATGCGCATAACTGTTTTCTGAGCAAAATGTAGAAATCTTTAGAAAGTTTGTTTTTGTAACTTACCTAAATTAGATAAAACTGAACGCAAAGCCAGTACGTTTGATGTAAAGATAGGACTGTTAAATAGTAAATCTCTTATCTCAAAAGCACAGATGACAAATGAAACTATTCCTGATGAGGGTTTTATTGTACCGTGTTTAACAGAAATGTGGTGTAAACTAAATGGATATCTAGTATTAAATAAAGCGAGTCCTCCTGGAAACAGTTATATACACCAGTCCTGTCTAAATGGCAGAGGAGGCAGAGTCACATTTATTTGGAATAAGAATGTAGATGTCACACAAAAAACAAAAAATAAATGTATCGCATTCAAAATTGTTTACACAAACATACAGTGCCTTGCGAAAGTATTCGGCCCCCTTGAACTTTGCGACCT
>JAAIIK010000393.1:10043-20255 GCA_014706435.1 Silurus glanis
ACACACACACACACACACACACACACACACACACACACACACACACAACTCACCAGCACACCAGGGTTCTTTACAGTGATGCAGGGCGTCGTCGCTCTCAAAGATCCACTCACTCCATGGTAATATTTGAAGCAGATTTTTGTTTCAGCTGCGTGCACCAAAATACATATATCAATATTTAAATAGGATGTCGAGAATACACGGTGTGACGTGCACATTAACAAGTCACGGAAAATCAAACATTTTGTACAGTTCCCGAAGAATTTCACTTCACCATTTTGAACGGAAATGCGGCAAATTCTTTAAAAAAATATACATACGCTCCAAAAAATAAGGTCCAGGCTCTAGCCTCCAGACGATCTGTCCCTTCTGCGTGCCATTGATGCCGCGGTTCTTCGAGTCCCACACATTAGCCAGACACGTCTCATCTGGGAATAAACATCGAATGAAACAATAATAGGAATAAAGAAAGGAATAAGTTCCTCAGCAATACCAATAAAAAGATGGAGGTAAATAATCTTATTTATGATTACATAAAAAAAAACATTAGACAGTATTTGTTTTACATTTCGAAAGAACCATAACATTGTACTAATATTTCTGGAAATCAAATCAAAGTTATTTGCGAGGAAAGCTGAAAGTGATTAGCGCTGTGCCTCGACACGCCTCCAGCCGACTCCCGTCTGTCTGTCTATCTCTGCTGAACACTGTGATCACTCTGCCATACAGTGTCACACTAACGCTAAATAATTACTGCTTAGAGGGCAAATATATAAAAAAAAAGACAAATCTGTCCAAAGGTTTTAATCCATTTCTACAGTTATATACGATCCAGATTGATCAAAACCACCAAAACTGTTCCAGGACAAATAATTCAGTATCTGGGCTAGAAGAGTCTTGATCAGGGAGGTGACCAAGAGTCCAGTGAATACTGTAATAGAACTTGTGCAGTCCCTGGAGAACCTGCAGACACTCAAGGCATATGGCAAGTATTAATAGGACGCTGTGATCTGATGAAAAGGCTATGCTTGGCGAAAACCACAAACTGCTTAAACTGCCAAATGGTTAATACCATGCCTAGGGTGAAGCATGGTGGTGGAAGCATCATGGTATTAAGGTGCTTCATTGTGCCAGCCAAATACAGAGTTCCTTAAAAGAAAACCGTCTCTAGGGTACACACAATATCAGACTGGGGTGAAAGTTTCACCAGCTTTTACCATGACTGATAACATACATTGACCCCTTAATCTCTTTGCGAGATCCTATTAGACTGAGCAGGATCTTCCAGGAAGAACAGTATAAACAGCCCAAATCAAGGTGATCTTAAATACTTATCCAAGTGAGAGATTTTTGATTTATTTGCAATAAAAATGTTAGAAACTTATTTTTGCACCGTCATCATAGAATCACTGTAGATTAATGAACTGAATCAATTTAAAACCGAAAACCGAAGCAGACTGAATTCTTTCTGGAGCCACAGTATACTAGCGCTGAATTAAAAAAACGGTTGTCCCGGATTTATTGAGCTTATCTACAACCTTGAGCCATCAGCTGTACCTATAAGTGTAGACAGCTGCCTTTCACTGGGTCAAATTGACCTCGTCCAGCTTGATCTACACTCCACTCATTCAGACTGTCACTGTGCTAACACTTCAACACGACACAATTTAGGATCTGTCATACGACCACGTAAAAATCTATCACAGCAAGAGTGATTATAGCCAACAGCGAGCAGACTCTTCCTCACTCCTGCTCTCTGCTCCATTGAAACTGAATCCAGAATCGAACCACGCTCTTGGCCAGTTCCCCCAGGAGCAATCGGAGCCGCCGCATGACTGTAAACATAGCTCCAGAGACCTGCGAGGTGATCAATGTCTGGCACAGGGAGCGTTTTCTCTGGGAGAGACTGTGCTGGAATTTCCCTGACTTGATCGATACCCTCCACAGAACCTGTAGTAGAAGCGTGAGGGATCAGCTTTCGCTTACTATCAGAACGAGATAACAGGAAAGTGCTACAATGACTAATGTGGCTACAGCCGACCAGGAGTCCCCAGTGATGCCTAGGACACTTTTCAGTCTTCTTTATCACACAGAGATGAACTCACTGGACGATGTCCTTGGTTGCTGGTGCCCAACATGTTGTTTGGGGTACTAGACTAACAGCAGACGAAAGTGATAGAGTAGTCTTCTGAAAATAACTAGAAAAAGAAACATACAGTTCCAGTAGGGTGCCTCTGGACCTTGGCTAACAGCACCAATTCTTCTAGATATTGAATTAACCAGCTGAGGACATACAGCAAACTTGGATGCAGGATGGAGAATGATGTTCAACTTGTCTTTTCAGAAGTCCCCACAAGTGTTTTATTGGGTGGAGATCTGCTGACATGCTTGGCCACTGAATCATTTTTACTTTGTTCTTCTTCAGAAACGAACTAGTGACCTTAGATGTATGTTTTGGGTCATATTGAGTCATATATAACTTCACAACACCTGCAACACTCATGCGACCCCACAAAGGAACACTGCCACCACCATGCTTTACTGTTGGTACCATGAATTTTTTCATCATTTTACATGCACATTTCTTGTGCGTGGGCTTCAGCAGTGGCTTCCTTCATCAACAATGCTCATTTGCAGTCATACAGTGTCATGGGAAACACTCCTAGAGTTTGACTTTCTAAGTATTTAACCAACTGTGCTGAACTTGCATGGCAAAACGTCTCTCATCACAAAATGCCCTTGATGAGGTGTTAACTTGCGTAGACAGCCTGGACGTCTCAGTGAGACTACCACAAGTCCATCCTTCTGTGATTTTTGAATCACTTTTGACCCAATATTTAAACTTATTTGCAATGCTTTACTAATTTTCTTATAGCCTGTGCAAAGAAAATGAATTGTATTTCTCAGGTCATGTGATCGTTCTGTGATACTATGTGATAGTTTGTCAGCATTATAGCAGAGTGGATTGTGGTCACCTGTGTGATGACTCATTAGACTCATCTGCTGGTCAATTCCTGTGAATTACAATTTTATTTGATGTTTTCCCCCTGACACATTCATTCAGATGTACTCATTTTTGCACCGTGATTACCCAGGACCTTAAATTATTTTGTGATAATAGTTCCAAGTTTGCCTTTGGTACTGACAAATTTAATTAAAAACCAATAATAAAACCAATTTGTGCAGATTTTCTGTATAGGATCCTTTTTTATTTAAAAAAGAGATGGATGTTTTATATGTCAGGGTGTACTAAATTATGCTTGGGTCATTAATACAAATTAACTTTGTTGATTTTTCATATTTGTTAGGTTACGTTTGGAGAAAGGGAGCATATGGTACCGTCCGAGACTTTAAAATCCTCATGGGACTAAATACAACTGTATATTCCCAGAAATACCACATTCCTTCGTGTGTTATTAAGATGACTTGGGTGTTTGGTCCTCTGTGTCTCCTTAACCAAGGTCCATGTGTCCTTTTCACCCTTTTAAACCAGAACTCTGCTAAATCATGGGCTTTCTAAACCTCTAAACAGCGCTAAGTAATTACACTTAACCTTTACTGCGAGTAACATGTCAGGCAAAGTGACGGGTTAAAGACAAAGCAGCCATTATGCTGCTGACTCAGCATTTCTCTCCCACGTTCTGGCTTTATACAGCGCTCGTACTCGTGCTTTACCACGCAGACCCACACGTGCATGTATGCCCTGCTTTTACATTTCTGGATCAGTGGAGCATCAAATTACAGGATTATTCCGTTGTTCTCTACTGTATCATGACCTGCTAAACAGATAAACACCTTCCCGGGTGAATTTGCTGCACCACAAGTGCAAGCACAATCCACTTCACCTCCAAAAATACTTCAAGCTCTTCAGAAACAAATCGGAGAAGGTATTAGTATGCTTTAATGCTTGTTGACTTGAATAGCATGAGTTACAATTCGATAAACTGGCTCCGAGGCCGTCTTTACATTCCTACCATGCTGCCAGACTACTAGATACCAAACGTACAGCTTTCAAACAATCATTTTTTGAAATCAATCGAAATCATGTCACCATCATTTGCTGCACAAATGCATCGCAAATAAATTGTAAATGATAAAGGTGATATCAAAAAGTTTCAAGTCTAGTTTTGTTACACACCCAACAGATGGCAGCACAAGGTTGCACGCAGAGTCACAGGGAGCACCGACCTTCATAAGTCATTGTGCCAAAAGACATCGTCCCGTGTACATTAGAAGCCGTGCAACTGGTGCTGTTCTGATTACGTGCATTATTATGAGTTGTTCAAGGTGTTTTAAATGGCATGTGCGCTTCAAGAGCGAAAGAACCTGACGAGAGATCAGGAAGACCTTCAACGAACTCAACCCCCGAAAATGTCGAAACCATTCGGAAACGTGTGCATGATGATCTTCAGGGAACGATCCACAACATTGCTGCCATTGTTGGTGTGTAATTTAAAACAGTTCAGGAGATCTTCATGTGTGATTTGATCATGTGCCATGTTGTGCCAGGCTGCTGACCCAGGAGCAGAAAGAAAACCACGTCGAAGTCTGCCAAGAACTACGTCAAGGATAAATACTGGTGTCGAAACTTGGGTGTACGGGTATGACCCTGAGACGAAGCATCGGTCACACAGTGGAAGAACCTATCATTTCTACAACCGTAAAATGTGAGGCAGGTCTGCAGCTCGACCAAGTGCATGTTCATCCTCTTTTTGACATTCGCGGAATTGTGCATCGAGAACTCGTCCCCATGGGCCACAACGTCAACAGTGAGTTCTACTGCCAGGTTTAAAGGCGTCTGAGGGAGGACATTCAGCACAAGGGACCGGATCTGTGGTGCACTTGTCTTAAAGCTTTTTGATACCACTTCGCATGTATAGTTTATTTTTACATTACATTATGGGAGGTAGTAGCTGATTTAAGCATTGGACTTTTGATCCGAAGGTTGGGAGTTTAAATACCAGCCAGACAAAGCTGCCAGCCCTGGGGCCCTGATCAAGGCCCCATCCCCATATCTGTATGTATGAATGAGATGAATGTAATTCGCTCTGGATAAGGGGGTCTGCCAAATGCAATCTTTGACCATATATAGTTTCATGGTCAAAGATTGCAAATCTCAAAGGAATAAATTATATATGAAGTTTGTGAGTTGGAGATGTATTTACTTGGTCACAAAAAAATAAACCACAATGAAACTTCATTTGTGTAACAATAACATAATTTGCTATTTGGTTGCACCAAAACTCTTCAATCTTTGCTCGAAAATATGATGAAAGCAAGTGTCAATTTTTTAAAACGTGTGTAGAAATCCTATATATTATACATAATATATGTTTTACATTCTCTGTTCTCACTTGCCTAAAGAACACCGGAGAGAAAAAAATACACACCATGGTTTCATTCAAATGGAATTAACACAAGCTCATCACTATATATCCAATTAGAATCTGTTCTTTCTGGTCCTTTACACTCGTGTGAGTCCGCTATAAAAATATGAAACCAGCCTGAAAAACTGGGACAAACCACACCAATCTAACCCCAAAATCTCACCAATGTGGTAAAGGCCGATCCAATCTGTGGCATCCACCTCCTCCTTGATGTCCCAGGAGATGACGAGGTTCTGTCCTCTTCCCAGGGTGAACTGATAGGTGGAGGCAGTAAGGGAGGAGCGGCTGTCCGATGTGACCAGGTCTGTATCGCTGTTGGCCCGTTGTAGACCCACTGCCTCGCCTGTGGCGCCTCCTCTAGATGTTCCGCCACTGCCACTACTGCGCAGGTTCTCCGGGCCAAGTGTGTATCGCATGTGCGGGCTGCGCCTCCGCACCACCAGGAGGTGCTCTCGTGCTGTGCTGGTGGCCATGGAGGGGTGGGGGGTGGGATGACTCGGGGTAAGGTGAGGAGCAGGGATGTGTTGGTGAGGGCGGGAACGGGGAGGGAGGACAGCTGTGGCCAGTGAGGGGCGAATGGTGGATGCTGGGTGAACAGAGAGATGAAGAAAGAAAGGCCGAAAAGGCCTGAGAGAAGTGAGGAGGAAATTGGGATGTGACCCAAAGAGGGCCAACAAACCCTCTTAATGTCCTCCACTGTCTCTAAAGGCAGTGTCCACTTATACAGCACAAAGAAACCTCCCCTTTTTCCTTTTACCTCACAGCATTTCAAAGAAAACATTCAATCGGACAGAGACAGGGGGACTGACTATAACCCCATTCAGAGGGTTTCTAGTGTTAATCTAGTTACAAGTCCTCCAAGTCCAGCCATATTCAGTGGCTCCATGAGACATCAGAAACAATGGATAAGACAAGCTTCGAGAACTGTCCTGATGGCATTTTCTGTCAGTCCTGCAACAAGCAAATGAATCAAAAACTCGATCAACCTGATGAATTATGGTCCTCGTGGTCCACGTTGTGGTCTCAAAGTTACACAGACAAGCAGATACCTGAAAGAAAAAAAGAGGAAGATGGGTAAGATTTTTATATTTGTGGAACTGTGTACACCTCCTGCCAACTGGCAAAAGTCATGAATATCCCATGTACTGTACTTAATATCACACACTGCATTCTATCAAAAAAGAAATTGCCCTTCACAGAAGAAGGAAAAAAAACAAAGACAAATGGGGTAGTGTACTCGATTCTTTTTCCTGATCATGTCACGAGAGAGAAAACCTCTAGAGATGTAGAAAGATAAGCAAGAATCTATCTACCGTATCAGTAGATAGTTTAGGCGATAGTATCCCATATTTCTCCAATTATCCATCCATCCATCAATTAATCAATCCTTCTCCCCACCTCAAAACCAACCTGAGGCATCAATTTGACAAAATATGCACATCTGTCCAATTCTTCATGTACCTGTCCCCATTCATCCATCCATCCATCCATTAACCTCCACAAACCCAACATCTTCTGCTTTGTGTGGCCTACAACATAAACTAATATTCTGAGCCATTTGTTTTACTTCAAGCTATCTGTTTCTACATCAAACCTTTCACTTGAACATTTTTTAACAATCTACTGCAACCAACCTGTAGAATGACTTTTCCAGTGATACGATGAACCTGGCCTAGACATTCTGTTTTAAACTCTCTGCAGGCCTGTCTGTTTATCCATCCATCCATCCATCCACCCACCCAAAACACAACTTCACATGATTGGTTGTACAGATTCCTCTGCCCTACTTGGCCTACACCTCTGCGATCCTGTGTTACTTTATACCCTTCTTCACTCTCTCTCTCTTTCTCAGCCCTGCTTTCTAAAAGTGTCGATAAGCATGATTTTCCTTGGAGGATCCTAAATTAGCTTCCTCTGTCTGAGCTGTTGGGAAGGACTGCAAGACACGGCGTAGCACAACTCGCCTAAACATCCTTTTAACGCCTCATCTATTCATGAATCTTTGCTTCTGGTTTATATAATTGAATCTATGAACGTTATTGAAAGTTACGTATGAAAGATACCAGAAAATGTTGTTCCATCAATAAAGTAGAATAAAATATGCACACAGATGGACACAGATGGGCAAAAAAAAGATCACAAGTGCAAGAAAAGCAGGCGTGAGGAAGACCAGAAGGCACAACCATGTCTGCTGAAACAAAAACAAAAAAACACCATATATTACCGAAAAAATCTGCCTTATACTAGTTCATCTGGATTAACTAGAAAAACTAAACTAGTCTTGCATGATCTGCTAGTCTTAGTGGACTCAACCGATCGAGAGAAGGCCTCATCCCTTTCCCACCAACACTGAATATTTTTCTGCTATAAATTCCCAAGCACCATGCCTATTTAAACAGTGATCACGAGGAGAAGCAAAGAAATCAGCAGGCGAGTAAAACTGAAGAGCAGCGCGCACACACACACACACATACTCCCACACATTCCTGTTTCGAAACCACAAAGCACAAAGCATCCTGTCCTGGAGAATTCGCCTTAGTGAAATCACATGCTCCCAAAATCTCCTCAAAACAGCCAATGAGGAAAATAAACAACGGAAAAAAGGACTCATAACATGTGGCATCCACTAACCATCTACTGAGAGTCTGCTTACACGATAGCGGACACGTAAACCTTCAGGGTGGACGGGGCCAACCCTGTTCCTGCAAGAACTCCAGAACTGAACCAACCGGGCAGCTGACTGGTGGTGCTCACACCACGTGGAAAACAGCTGCTATCTACCATATATATATATATTTTTTTTTTTTTTTTTTTTTTTAATCAAAGCACAAATAATAAAATTTCTTGTTTGTGGTGTAAATTTTACTGTATAGTGTTTGAAACTATAAAGAAAAATGTAAAACCAAAATCACCTTTATTTTAACTTCCTTTAAATGTTTGCCAATTGATTCATTTGATCTTTACTCAGAGTGACCCTGACTATCACTGAGTTCATTTTCAGCTCCTTCTACTGTATTATTTTTAAGAAACAAAAATCAGTGCATTCGAATCACCGTATTCAAACACACAAAACATTTTTATTATAGGTTTGCTCAATCTTTCAAATAATTCTTATTTAGAGTGTCCCTGTCTATTATTCTCTTAAAGTTCAAGTCATTTTACTGTAGAGTTTTTAAGAAAAGTGAAAATCACTCCAAACATCTACAGTAAAAAGAGTATAAGACAGGGAGACTCTAAATAAGAATTATTTGAAAGATGGATCAAACCTATAAATGTTTTATAAGTGTTTGAATGTGGAACATGATTAAAAATGCACTGAGGTTTTTATTTATGTATCTTTTTGTTTTGTTTATAACGGAAACGCCGTTCTGAAGCGTCTTTACATCTATTTTGACAGCTCCCACCACTCATACCGTAAATGCACGATTAGACGCGCAACACAAAGCAAAGTGCGGCTGCTTGACCGTGTATTTTGCCTTTACTTGTCTCAAAAAGTCCACAGTAAAATGAGTTGAAATTTAAGAATATAATAAGACAGAGAGACTCTAAATAAGAATGATTTGAAAGATTGAGCAAACCTATAAAGGAAAATGTTTTATGAGTGTTTGAATGTGGAACATGATTGAAAATGCACTGAAGTTTTTCTCTTTTTTTATGTCTTTGTGTTTTATTTTTATAGCGGAAATCTGCTTGTATTTAAAGCTCATGGCTGCACAGATTTACACACAAAGCGCTTACCTGAACAATCAGAAGCTAATGTCGCTACAATCGCTCAGCCATTTTGTAGCTTCCTGGTTTACGCGACGTCGCCCGCCGATGACGTCACGACTTGCCTATTGGCCGGATTTCACACGTGATTCAGAGCGTGGACAACGCAAAGGGAACATCATTTTGCATTATGCCGTTTAAAATCAGGGTGAGGCAGTCAAGAACAAAACAAAACATAAAGTGAGTTCCTGTTTATCTCACAAGAAAGGCAATGATGGAAAGCAAACAGAAAAAAAAGACCATTAACGGAAAGCATGACCATGACCATGACCAAGCATGACCATTCCGGCGTCTAATCTGCGACGCCCTGCCTCTGACCTCTGATTAATAAAAGTGCTATTGCATGGCCTGAGTCATTATTCTCTCATTTTATGTTATAATACAAAAAGTTTGGTTCTTCGCTGTTGATGAAACAAAAATATACGGTCATTTCTGGTGATCTTAACCAAAAGATGAACTATATACAGTTGCAGATTGACCGGTTTTGCATCATCAAGACAACAAAATATGAATTCGACAGAATATTTGCTTCACACAGGGTTTACAATATCAGATATGAGGGGTACATTCTTCTTTCAGCACCTGAACGCATTTTCCAGAAACTGACCACATTAATCATGTAGGCCTTCTGTTTGTCAGGGCCCTAACCAGCGGCACAAAGTCATGCAGTTGTGTCTCGCTATTGGATTTCAATACTACATTAAAACGCTTCCTGCTGTATGATGTATAAACAGAACTGATGCATTTATAAGTGCATTTTATATCCCTAAAGAAACAGCTGAACCATTTTTTTCCCTTCTAATCATAAATAATTGTACTGCTAATGTATTTTAAATATATACACATAATTCTGGGTTTTAAGTGTCATCACTGCTTTTTTCATCTTTTTCTCCACTGCTTTTCACCCTAACCTCTTTATTTAGGTGCCTTTCCCAACCATCAATGAGCATCACTAAACCCAACAACGAATCGCTGAACATCATTATTCTAAACAATCATGGATCCCCAAAGTTCTCAACACCCAATCATGATCACCACTGTTCCCAACAACTATTCA
>JAAIIK010000393.1:32054-44324 GCA_014706435.1 Silurus glanis
ACACACACACACACACACACACACACACACACACACACACACACACACACCTGTTATGTCCAAGTAAGCCGCTTCCTGGTCCTCGATTTCAGACAGCATGTTCTTGGACACTCTGATAAGCCGCAAATGCCTGGTGCCAGATGACGTGCTGGCGATCAGACACACCTGAGCTCTCACCATCGCCACCTACAGATCAGGAAAAGAATCACAAGACTTAAGGCACAAATCTCACGTGTGAAGGACTTCGAAGCTTTCACAAGTACACAAGTGGTGCACCTTAAGCAGCATGGAGAGCATGGTCAGCAGGGTGTCTATGTAGTCGTCCGTTCGGCCTTGAGATCGGAGAAGTGTGGAGCGGTGCAGCAACAACTTTAACTCCTGAAACCACACATTACACACGGTCAGTGTAGGAGACTCTGCGTCTGTTACCCTGATTAGCTACTGGTAAAGGAAATGTGGACAGCTAGCTTCTTTGATACTCATTTAGTGAAGCAAGAACATCTGGAATAGTGCAGGAGCAGCCAGGACATAGACCTGCTGGGCTGCCGAGGAGTCTTGAGCCAGAGTGTCGGGGTCGTACATGGGCTCCAGCGCCTCAAGGGCAGATTCAGGTCGACCCAGCTGCTGCTGAAGGGTGGAGAGAGCCAGACGTGCCTCCAGATGCAGAGGTGCCATCTCCACCACCTTAGTGTAGCTCTTAGCAGCTACTTCTAAATGGCCAAGGGCCTTCAGACACTCTGAAAAGAGACACGACAAAATAAATATAAAGTATAGACAGTAGAGAAATGAACTCCTGGATATCACATGTATATAGTAATATTGTAATATAATTACAGTGGGAAAAATTCCAAGTGTAAGAGACGATGAGGCCAAGCAAACGGCATGGAGGATAAATGAAAGGCTAAACAAAAGACATGGAGGCTAAACGAAAGCAGCCTGAGCTAAAAGAAATGTAGGCTATAAAAAAAATACAAGCAGCCTGAGACCCATAACATGGAGGCTAAACAAAAGACATGTAAGCTAAACAAAAAAGACAAATCAGCCTGAGACAAAAGACATTGAGGTTAAACAAAAGACAATCAGTCTAAGACAAAAGACATGGTGGTTAAATAAAATGAGGCTGAACAAAAAGATACTGGAGCAAAGAAAATTTCAAAGGAAGCTAAAAGAGAAGAAACAAAGAACAGACATGGAGGCAAAATGAATGAAGGTTCTACTAAAGTGTCAACATTCCAACAAGATGGAGCCCCAAGAAAGATGTGTCGAAACAAACAAAAGTTAAACAAACCATAATGATAAATCAAATGAAAATGGGAAAAACATACCTGCATGTCGGAGCCACACTACGGCGAGGTTGTATCTCTCCGAGCAGACGAGTGCAGCAAGCAGAGGCAAGGCTGAACCGTACTCTCCCTTATCCATGAAGGCCTCAGCCACGTCCAGATACAGATCACCCAGCTCCTCTGGGCTCTGCTCCATCATCGACATCACCATTGGCTACAGAGAGCGATAGGATGACGGGTCAGGACCTACGAACAACCTCCAACCCTCTTCAATTCATTCAAGTGTAGACACAGAAAATGCTGGTGTGGTATTCCAAGGGTTGAAAAGCAAGGCATGAAACACCAATTCACACAGATATCCACCAGTCCTAATGCATTCCGACCAATCCCTTACCATTATATATTCTATCCCATTCTGTCCTATTGGATCCAATCCAATCCCATCTCATTCCATCCCTTTATATGCAACTTTATACATCATCATTCTTTTCAGTTTTCCTAAAGTGTATGATATCCCATCCATAATATTCCTGCGTCTCATTCTTTCACATCACCACATTCCATCTCAACCATCATATCCCAAATCCTCTTCCGTCCTACTCCATCCAATCCAAGATCATCCCATTTCCTTTCTAACCCTCTTAATTCGCCATATTTCATTCGTTCTCACCCTATCAGACAATTCCGGTCCGATCCGGAAAAATCCGTTCTATCAAACCCTCACACTAAGCTATCTCAATGGTGTGAGAGTCAGCCAAGGTGGTTATTTAGTGGTTAAGGCACTTTGCACTTTGGAGCCGAAGGTCGTGAGTTCAAATCCCAGACATGCTGAGCTGCCAATGCTGGGCCCTTGAGCAAGGCCCCATGAAGAATTTCTCCTGAATGTAAAAGTGTGGCTATAAAGTGAACTCACATTCAAAGGTTTGAAGACATTCTGATGGATTAGGCACACCATGAGCTTCACCCTGATATCTATAGGAACATCATCAGGCACCACCACCTCCACGATGTCTCCTACACAAAGCAAAGAGCAAAATAAGGCGAAACAGGTGCAGGAATCTGATATTAATTCGGGGGCTCATAAAAACGGCTCTACCTCGGGCTTCTGGAGTCTCATGCACGCCTTCTTCCTTCACGTCGTCCTCATTCTCAGCTTCCTCTTTGGTCGCCCCTCTGTCCAGGACGATGCCGCAAAACTTGATCAAGGCCTGAACACCATGAACAATTCAAATAAAAAAAAAATTCATTTAAAAAAAATGGTCTTCTGCTCATTTCTTTTCTGTGCTCCCTAATCTTGATAATCATCACATAATTAAAGGGGGCGAGTCTTTTATTAAAGGGGACAGGTCCGATCCCGGGACAGGTCCGATCCCTGGAGATCAAGGTTTTTCCTGGTTAGCTAAGCCTTCTCTTTTTTCTCACAAGTTCTTTACCATCGAATTTTATTAAGACCTTCTCTTCTGTTCTCATGAACGTCTCAGACAGTCTAGTGGTGAATAATACGCATAAAACATGGGTTTATTTTAGAAAACATTTCGGGTTAATCAGTGTGTCAATTCATGCACCTGTAGGAAACAATGGATCTTTTCTACCATCACGTTCCAATTCGGTTTTTCGTGACTCGTCTTCTAGGGGTCTTACGTCCATTAAGAATTTGTACGATAAAGGCACGTTCTTATCTTTTTCAGAAACTTTTTTTCAGATCAGACTTTTTGTACAAAATCAGTTAGAGCCGTTTCCTCGGTTTCCTGATCCTCCTCCTGATTCAAAAATGGACAACATTCTTTCTCTTAACCCAAATAGACCAGGGCTAATCTCTGTCATGTATGAATCAACAGATTCTGTAAACTGGGACCCCTCTGAATCACTCCAGCTCGATTTAGTGCACTCTTCCTCTTTATGTGCCCGACACAGAGCGCACTACACGACATTACACTCCGGTCTATAACATATCAGCCACTTCAAACCCTTTTACAGGGAATTCCTTTCAAGACAAATTTGCCTTCAACAACTCAAGATGTTGTTACTTTCACCACACTATTGGCCAGGAGGCTTTTCCTCAAGTGGAAACATGTGTCCCCCTCCTTCACACGAAAGATGGATAAAAGAAATTATTTTGTGTTTAAAGCTGGAAAACATTCGCTTTTCTTTGAAAGGGTCTTTAAAAACCTTTTAGAAAACATGGAAACCTGTGTTCCATTATATTGATACTACTGACGTGTCACTTGAAGACGTGGAAAAGGATTCAGTATTAATCTTTGTGTATATACAGTGTAATATATATATATATATATATATATAAAATGTATATACACATCTTTCTTTATACATTGACTATATTATTTCATAACTATACTTATGGCAGTAATGTTACGTATACGTGTTTATGTCGTGTGTTTGGGATGTTAGGGCGGGAGGAGATGTGGTTTTGGGGGTGGGCTGAAAAGCAGATTTGTGGAGTACTGGTTTTTGTATGTATAAGATGTTGTATTTACACAAAATGTTAAACATATTTGGGGGGAAATTAAAAAAAAGGTGAGATGTCAAACAAGCCATAACTTCAACCCTGAGCAGGTCCCTACCTCTAAGGCTTTGCTGTACTGGTGGTTGGCTATGTAGAGCTCGGCCGCCATGTTCAGACACTCGTGCGTGACGAGCTCGGGATGCCTGGAAAGGGCTTCTTCCATCACGCCGATAGCTGAAGGCAGATCGCTGCTCTCATAGTAGCTCCTAATCTCACAAACACACATTACGTCTAAATGCAAGTACCACAATGGCCAGTAAACCAGACTTGGCTGGCTAATCGAGCGCGACGTACTTAGCCATGTCGCGTGATAGCTGCATGAAGTGCTCGCTGTCAGTAGGGGGCAGCAGCGTGAGGATGCGCCGGTAGCCGTCCATGGCCTGCCTGTGCTCACCGACCTGCTCGTACAGACTCGAGCGCTCCCACAGATAGCGCACGTTGCTCTGGTCGTATTTGATCGCTGCAAAGACACACAAACATGTGAAGAAGAAGTGCACCACGTTTCCATCTCCACGAATCAGCGCAGTCCTGACCTTTGCTGTAGCAGATGATGGCCTGCTTGATGTTCTCCTGCTCCAGCGACATGTCGGCCAACTTCAGCCACTCGTCGCAGTCGCTCGGGTTGAGGTGCGCTGCGATCAGGCCGAACTGCAGCGCCTTCTCCACGTCCCCCTGGTCCTCGTAGATCATCGCCAGAGTAGAGAAGGGTTCATACGCCAAAGGAGCTACGATACAATAATAAAAAAAATATATAGGACACCATTCCATTAATTATTCATATAAAAAAATATATATATGAATACTATATGTTCTGACCAATCAGATGTAAGAATTGCCCAGCGCTGTGGATGCAGAACACACCTTGGCGGATGATCTCCATGCACATCAGGACCGCATCTTCCTTCTCTCCGCGAGCGTAGCGAATGTTAGCCTCGCCCATCAGGCCGCGGAGGGCGCGGGGGAGCTTACTGCGGGATCGCCGATCCTTCAGCATCAAAATAGATCAAGAAACACCATAAGATTGGTATCACACATTCCACATTGAGTCCCCATTTGCTGTTATAAGAAGCTCCACTCTTCTGGGAAGATGTTCCACTAGTTTCTGTGGAGATTTGTGCTCATTCAGATACAAGGGAACAGTTATGGGAACGGTTTAAAAAAAAGAAATAAATAAATAATAATCTGGCTGGAAATAAGTCAGGTGTCCCAATACTTTTGACACACCCTTCAGTACTACGTATATACGAATGCAGTGTTTTTGATTTGATGAATTCTCGTACCTTCATCATCTTCTTGTTTTCCCGGTTCAGCTCCATCTCCAGAGCGAACACGTCCCCCGGGGTCACCCCGCTGCTTCCGCCGCCGCCGCCTCCTGCGTAATGCTCGCCAATGTCCTTCCACTCCGCTCCGTCCTCGTCCTCATCTTCGTCATCCAGCTCCTCATCTTCCCCGAGCATGGAGGCGAAGGCTTTTTGAACACAAAGGCTGACTCCTTCTTCTTCTGCAACTACAGGTGGAGTAAAAAAAAACACATGACATGAGACTTGCGTGAAGAACAGAAAAAATTAATAAATCAAATAAGTAAATAAATAAAGAGTTGCAGGATCACCTGAAAGCAGCAGGGACAAGATTTAGACGAACAACAAACAATTATCAATGAAGGTTTTACCATCCTTTTTTTTGTGTGTGAATTATTTACTGCTACAACCTTTTTGCCCCTCACAAAGAATCCTTTCCGCATCTTCTTCTTCTTTTCTCTTTTCATTGTTAGATTAAATGCTGGACACTGATACAGAAATGTCCAGAAAATATTATAAAAAATCTGAATTCGCCTAAAGGACACAGTAACACTGTGAAGTCCATGATGTTATTGAGACAATGAGGTCTGTGTTTCTGTACTGACAGAAGGCACAAGTCCTTGTGAGTGCTCTTGGTACCTGCGTGAGGTTTGCGTGAAGGTTTTAAGGTCTGATTCGACGTGCTCGCAACAGCGTTCTCATTCTCATCAGAAGCATCTCCTCCAAACTCCTGGACCTCAGACAGGAACATCAGCAGATTTTATGGTTTGAAACAAAAACATTATAATATAATATAATAAAATAAAATATAATATAATATAATATAATATAAATAAATATAATATAATATAAATAAATATAATATAATAATATAATATAAATAAATATAATATAATATACTAATAATAAATATATTCATTATTATAAGTAATTATAATATTTTTTTTAATTTATTGTCTACAACAGCTGTGAGAAACTGAAAAAAAAATACGCTGCACATATATTGGAGTGTTTTTAACTTCTTAAAAGTAAAATAAAGATATTTATTTGATTAATAAAGAAAGACAGATAGAAAAAAAAGAAAGATCTTTACATACAAATAAAAAGATAAAATATACATAACAGCACATTTATTTATATATATATATATATATATATATATATATATATATATAAATTCGTGTATTGACTTCAAATAGAAAATGTATCAAATAAATGTATCAAATTATAATTTATAATAATATCACACACACACACACACACACACACACACACACACACACAGTATATTCGCGTTCATGTAAATTCTACATGCACATAAATGAACACAAGGCCGTATTCCAAATACCACGTTCTTCACTCTATAGCGCCCTTCATAGGCGATGTAGTCCCTTAGTAACATCCCATAATAGAGTGCACTTCATTAAGAAGATTGTTGTTATTGGAAACAGACAAACGTTTACCTTCTGTTTAGCTTTTATTCTTGTCTCTCTCCGTCTCTCGAACTCCTCAAAGGAAATTCTCCCCTCCAGATAATCATTAAGCTCAGGGCTTGACTCGGACATTCTCTCTTTATCATTCACAAATAGACATAAGTGTAAAAAAATAATTCTATACTTTTTATTTTATTATAAATTTTCGCTGCACACTTAGCCACTTTGCATTCATGTTGCTAAAGAGTTCCGGGTTGCACCACGTGATCTAGTCACGTGTCCGGATTTGGCTAGTCGGAAAGGTTAGGATTCTTCTTCTTCGTAGTTATAAAAGTTAGAACTAGATTTGAGTTAGTTTAGAACTAGAGATGAGAAATCCGAATCCTTTTATGGATTCAAATCCTTCTGAATCACTCAGTAAACGGATCCGTGTCTCACGAGTCACTTGAGTCAGTAGGGATTCTGCCTGCTTTTGCCATGAAATTCCACTAGAGGGCACTCACGAATTATTCACTCATGATGCACCAGGAGCGGTGGAGAGATGGCGAGTGCCCTCTAGTGGAATTCTAAGGCAAAAGCAGGAAGAATCCCTAATATTATAATTATATATTATTATTATTATTATTATTATTATTATTATTATTATTATTTATGATTAACAATCAAATGAGTAATTAGTTAAAAACTAGTTGCTATGAATACACGCGTCATATATGGGTATAATAGGGGTATATAGGCATAATAGGGGTATATAGGTATAATAGGGGTATATGGGTATAATAGGGGTATATGGGTATAATAGGGGTATATCAGGGGTATATTAGTAGTAGAGGAACGCTGAGGATGGAGTCTGCAGTTGGGAGAAAAAGATGAAGGCCAAGGCAGAGGTTTCTGGATGTGGGTGGTTTGAAAGAGGCAGATCTGGAGGACAGAGTGATATGGAGACGGGATGATGATCCGCTGTGGTGACGACTAACGGAAGCAGCCGAGAGAAGAAAAAGAACTGAGTGAATATTCAGGATCACCAACACATTAACACTGATCCACTTTTATTTATTTCACTTCACAGTCTTGGACACATGGGTATGTTTCATCTTTGGGAAAAATGAATTTCTTCAGCAGGTCGGTCTTTTCTTCAGCGTTCTGAGAGACGAACTCCTGCACGGGCACCTGAGGAGAAGAAAGAAAACGAGGTATGTATGAATAAAGGAAAAATCATGTCATGATCAGAACATAAGCTGGAAATAAATCACCTCTTAGTTTGCTTTAAAAAAAAAATTAAAAAGAAGAAGAAGAAGAAATAAAGAAATCATATAAACGCACCAGGACCGGTTCGTAACCCAGAAGCTCGAGGTGGCGGACCTTCAGAGCCACGGCACCGATGGGATGGGTCGTACCATAGCAGAATGAGGTCGGGGGGACGCAGAGCAATGCGATCCTGTGAGGGCAATAGTTCAAGTATGACATTTATGATCTCCGTTCTATGGCAGCAAAACTTTCATTAGTTTTAGTAAAACTAATACAACACCTATTCCAAATAAAGATGGGACGCTGTGTGTAATGTAAATAAAAACAGAATTGCAAATCTCTTTAATTCATATTCTAGAGACCAGATGCTGAGGTTTTGGAGAGGAATGTTCTCCCAGATGTGTCGGATACAGGATTCTAGCTGCTTTACAGTTCAGAGTTTTCTTTGTTGTATTTTTCGCTTTATGATGCACCAAATGTTTTCAAATGGTGAAAGGTTTAGTTGAAGACATCAAATTCACAATGACACCCCCCCCCCCCCTTTTAATATGGTACATTTCCTCAGCTTAAGCCTTTGATATGTTTATGTTCTATTGTGTATAAAATATGGGTTTATGAGATTATATCATATCATTATATGTCACGGTATTTTGTTTTTATTTACATTCCAATTGTTTTGGAATTGAGGTTATAGTTTTGGTTATATTGCAATCCAGTCCAGGCCACTGTGAAGGTTCTAGGTTACCTCATGCTTTGCTCCTCTTTCGTTTTCAGAGGCAGTGTGGCCACACAGTCTGGGAAAAAAAATGATCGATTAGAATAGAAATTGGTGTCCAAAAACAATATGGCCGCCGTCTTGAATGTTCCTCGGTCTTACCGATGAAGTAGAAGCCCTGCTCGATAACGGAATCGGTCACTGCGTCTTCCCCCAACAGCTTCTTCAGACACTCAAGGAGTTCGGGGGTCACAGGATAACTCTGTGGCGTGGAGTGACGGAGGTGCGGGATGGATGAGACGGAGGGACGAAGAGGGTGATGATCCAGGCGTAAACACATATCCAGCGTCCGCAGCAAACGTTCATGTCGTGCCTGACCTGGACCTTCTACATACAAAAATAAATATATAAATGTTTTATTCACCTTCAAACCATCTGAAAACGCTTTAACCCACTCAAGCCCTGACCTTCTTTTAGCAGTTCCTCCAGAACCTCGTTCCTGAGCAGCTTCTCCAGAGGAGCCTGAGGAAAGTGTCCCAACACGGAAAGGCAGCTGACGGCTCTCAGAAGGTCTGTGCTGGACATCTTTGGGAGGTAGGACTTCAGAACGTGTGTCATGCTCTCCAAGAAACTGATCAGAGACACAAATCATCATCAGATGTTTTTTTTTTCACTTACTGTTGGAAAACGATGCAGTGTGGGTTATGCTTTAGGAGTAGACCTTGATGTGGTCTTCTAGTATATCCACCTCAAGGTTCAGCAATGCATCCAGGAATGCTTTTCTGCTCACCACAGTTGTAAAGACTGGTTGTTTATTGAGTAACTATGACCTGAGTGATGCTCACTGGATGCTGATTAATATCTCAGGGACTGTACCAGGCGTTAAGATCTCTTCATGAACTCGGGACCTCCATGTTTCTATGAAACCGCATGGTTAATGATTGACACACTCACTGGGAATAAGATGCATGAAAGTAGCCAGTGTGTGTGAAGCTTATATGTGTGTCCTAATATCTACTATCATCTACAATAGTGTTCATGAAGAAGTGCTTGGACCCCGGTGATCACTGCTCTCTGTGGCGTTTATACAGAAAAGAATCCGCGAACGTTTCAGACTCACGCCTGCTGGTTTTCCTTCAAATGGTGGTTGAGGAATGAGTAGCACTTCAGAACGCCGTGCAGGTCCCGCAGCGTGAGACTGTCCGGTTTCTGGATGATCCTCTCGGCAAACGCGTCCATCAGAGCCACGGGCCGAAACCTGAGTCTCTTAAACTCTAAGAGTAACAGCAGCACCTACGAGGACGTCATCGTCATTATTATTGATAACAATTAAACGAGTCGGGAGGGAGTGCGTCACATCCCGAGTGTAGGACGAACATCTGACCTGCTTGTTGCTCCACATGGGGAACGTGCTGGCCAGGTACTCGGAGACGGACTTAAAGAGATGCGGGTTCCTATAGCGGAGATCGCCGCAGGACTTCAGCGTCACCATCAGCCTGGTGAAAGAAATGCTGTGCACGTTCTCTGGACGAGAGAAAAACGAGAGGAACGAAAAATCGATAAGTCATCAATTCTTAGCATCAGTATTAACATTCAATTTGATTTCTATGGTGCTTTTAACAATAAACATTGTCTCAAAGCAGCTTTACAGAATATAAGAATTAATGAACAAAATTCACTGCTATTTAATTGAATGAGGTTTTTTTTTTCCCTGATGGGCTACTGTGTCACAAAACTCCCTTAGATGGTACGAAGAAGAAACCTCGAGAGGAACCAGGCTCCAAAAGGTCAACGTTTGGGTTAAAAAACAAGAATGTAATTACAAGTCATTAAAACCATCATTAAAACACCTGAGAGTGTGAAATATCATGAGCACTTAAACAGCCAGTTGGAGATGTGAATCCAGGAGTCCAATCTCTGCAGACCTGGCAACCCTGATTACATTCTCATTTAAAAAAAAAAATTAAAACAGTCTTACATGTATGTGGAAGCTCTTTAACCATTAGGTTTTGTGGTTGTTCTAGAGCAGGGAAGGTCGGAGACTTATTCAGGGAACGTGAAAGGAATCCTGAACTAACATGGCAACTGTTCCATACTTAAGCGTCCGGACTGCGGCTCACTGGAACCGAGAGCAAACAGACGTCTGGAGTGATATTGATCATGGAACGACCTGCCCAGTCACTGCACCTAAATCCTAGTGAACTGCTCTGGGATGTAGCCGTGACTCTCTCTCTTACCGCTTAGCTTCTTGGCGCAGATATCCAGCAGCGGCTTGGAGTTGAGCCGGATGACGGCCAGCATGTCCAGCAGGTACTGCACGTTCAGCCATGTGAACTGATCCACCATAGACAGAGCCTTCCTCTGTAGAAGCACAAACGCTCTACATCACACTAACGCTTCATGCTCATACTGAACCACACGGTTCAATGAAAAAACCGACCAACCTCCAGCTTGTGCTTCAGGGCCGCTGAGGCGTCCTTCCCAAACAGGCGCATGGTGGTGTGGAGCAGCATCACGCTCTGGATGGCAGGAATCCTCTCCTCCAGGATAAGTCTTAAACAGGAGGTGCGTAATATTATTAATGCCGTTAATCTGCTTCGCACGAACGAATCAAGAAATAGAGGCGGGGCTCATTTCTGACTCGAATCAGCCATTTTTACTGCATGGTGCAATCGTTAGTTCCTACAAACCATTAAAACAGGCGACGAATTATTACGTACTTCAGGCCCTGTTTTAGCGCGTCAGAGTTTTTGCTGCTTTCCATCTCCGAGAGGCAGGAGGCCAGGACGGAGAGCGCCTTCTCGTTTTCAAACTCGTTCAGGCGTTCCTGCGGATCACAATCACAACTCAAATCAGTTTATTCAAAGAAATAAAAAAAAGTGAGCACGTCAAGTGACCGATATTTGAGCATTTGATGGGGTGCGTAAATTCCTGGGATGTGAACCCACAACCTTTCAGAGGAACCAGACAAGTACGAGAAAAGCGGTGTCTCAGTAGACAATCCCCAGCACTTAGGGACGAATTGTACGCGATTCCGAACGTACCTGGATGACTCTGAGGATAGTCTGCACCACGTAGCTGCTCTGAGAGACCCCGAGCTTGACTAAGGCCAGCAGGGTGAACGCCAGGTCTTGGCTTTGCATGCGTGGCGCGTTCATCCTGGCGCCGTGGCACAGCTTTTCGAAAGTCTGGTTCTCGGCCATGAGCCGGAGCTCCCAGTGCTTTTGCTCATCCGACATCTTCTTGGTTGTGTGCCACATCCGGGTCAAGCTGTTGCTGATGCACCAGTGAGCCACATTGCACCGGTCCACCACATCCAGGACGTCCGAAGGTGACCGGGATTCCTTCAGCTCCTGGTAAAACGTCGCCCGTGGGTCTGTTGTGTCAGGAACTCGCAGGCTCAGACGCTCTTCCTGGTCTTTCCAATTCAAAGTCTGGATTTCTTGTTGGCAGAAATCTCGAACGCCCTCAAACTCTGAGCCTCGTACCGTCCCCACAGGGCACCGACGCTGCAGAATGCTCCGCTCTGTGGATCTGTGGAGCCGAAAGGCCGTCCTGTGCTGGGAAAGGGATGCACATCTGCCCAAGATAGAAGCAAACCGGAACATCTCACCTGACCTTTGGAACACATTCATACTGATGAGATGATCTAAATACAGCTGGACCTGAGAATGGAGAAGAAATGTATTATATTTTGTAACGTTTTAGTCACAAAAACACACTATATATATATATATATATATATATATATATATATATATATATATAT
>JAAIIK010000393.1:63703-80104 GCA_014706435.1 Silurus glanis
TGAATTTTTATGTATTAAACTGGCCTATTAGACCATACAATCATTTCCATTCTCACAGACATTCACCCAGACATCATCTACATATTGCAGCTCATTTACTTTGAAATGAATCACCTCTCCATGTCTGAATCTTGTGATCCTCCAGCTCAAAAATTTGAACCTTCCAAAGAGAAAACAAAACAAAACAGGAATTTAGATTGTCGTTCCAAAAGATTTATGCATGAAATGTACGTGATGGATTGTCACATGACGGTTATGTTATGTTATGCTACTTCAGCTCTGTAGCATCGGATAGCGAACATGTTTCATTCAATGGGAGATTTTTAGATGTTGCGTTAAAGTGAACACTGTGTACTGTGTTACGTTCGGCTCAACAGCTCCTTTAACACGTCATCACTGACCATCGGGGATTTATAGTAGCGATGGAGAATGTTGATGAAGTCTGTGATGGTCAGCATACCTGTGCGCAATGGAAACAGAAATACATATAAATCAGTCTAATAGTAATGTATTCAGAGTGGTGCGATCTGCACAGTTCAGGATTGAATGCCAAAATCGTCTAATTCTATAATCAGACATCAAAAAACTGTTTTTCACGGAAAGCTCGAATTTCTCGTGGCTTCGTTGTAAAAAAATTCATTCTGCAAACGACAAAGGATCATGTGCTATTTTAAAATCTGTACATAAAACCCGAATCTGAATACGTGTAACTTTCCAAATCAAAAAAACTTCAAGACACAAAGTGGGATTTGTATTAGAAAGTGCTTGATTATCCGTGTCTTACCCACAAATCTTTGCAGTTTGCTGTCCCATAGCAGCGCCGCTCGTAGACTGTTTGCCACTAACGCGAAGAAGGCTTTCTTTACCTTTAAAAAAAGAAAATGATAATTATGTGATGATCTTTTTTTTTTCTTTCTTTCAAGTCTTTTATGTTTTTTTGAGACACAAGAATTAGACAGTGAATGAGTGGAAGAAAGTTCTATGGAGTCCAATTTTGAGATTTTTGTCTCCAACAGAAGAACAGAGGACAGGAGAGAAGATGTGATCAGACTGCCTCACCCTCACAGTCAAACATGAAGGTGGAAGTTGGGGTTCTTCTGGAGACTTTTTCCCCCAGAAAGTGAAAGGAATCCTGAACCAACATGGTTCCCATTCCATACTTCAACACCATGCAATTCTGTCTGGACTGCGACTGGGGTTAAGGTTAGGAACCGAACTGTACGTCTGAGCTCCGTAGGCGTTATTTAGAGAGCAAACAGTCGCCTGGAGTGATTTCTATCATGGAACGACCTGCCCAGTCACCGCACCTAAATCCTACTGAACTGCTCTGGGAGGAACCGGATTACAAGCTCAGAAAGAAATCTTCAACTAGTGAAGAGGCACGACAAAGTATTTCAGCTGAACAGTAGGAGAAATGTCCAGACATGCATGTGTCTTTCATAACCAGTAGAAGACTAGGTGTTTCCAAATGTTTTAACAGGTTCTTAAAGGGCAAAATAAAGGATACAGTGTGATACTGTATCTACAGACATTTTCCCCAGACCCACCTCACAGCTTGATTTAAGGCATTATATAGTTTGGGACGTGATCACATCGGGACCGGAGGAACTGAAACACGAATTTCACCATACCTGCAGGGCGGTGTCGAAAACAACCAGCTTACAGCTGGTGGGAATGGCGTCGTAACAGCAGTGTTTCTTCATAAAGTCGAGGTAGGCCTCAGCTCCTGGGTCACTTACTGTAAAAGGAGACAGGAGAGCAGTGGTGTGTGTGTGTGTGTGTGTGTGTGTGTGTGTGTGTGTGTGTGTGTAGAAGTATGTGTTTACATTCTCCTGCTGTAACAGGACTGTTTCCTTCAGTGGCAGCAGATCATTCCTGCCTGATCTTTTTCTTGTTGACTACGCATCAGAACTAAGCACTTACATTTTAAAAAATCTGTATATAAATCTTAACATCATGTGAATCTCTGAGCTTTTCTAACATCTGTATGTATTTCTGGGCAGGATGGTGAGTCGGTTGTTCTGTCAGGCCCTTGCATAAAGGGGCATAAAGCATAAAGTTTGGTCCGGTAAGTCCTTTGTAACTGGACTGTGATGAAAAATGATTAGGTGCACAGCTACGGTGTGGCACCTGCCGTTTACTGAGTGGCAGTAGCGTTTGTTAGTTACAGAATGGCATTTGTTCGATATGGAGTGGCATTTGTTAGATACAAAATGGCATTTATTAATGACAAAGTGGCATTTTTTTTTTTTGTTACAGAGAAGCATTTGTTAAATATGGAGTGCCATTTCTCAATTACAAAGTAGTATTTATTAGTTACAAAGAGGCATTTGGTAGATATGTAGTGGCTTTTGTTAGTTACAAAGTGGCATTTATTAGTTATGGAGTAGCATTTGTTAGATATTCAGTGGCATTTGCTTGTTAAGGAGTGGCATTTGCTAGATAAGAAGATTGGCATTTGTTAGATATAGGGTGGCATTTGTTAGTTACAAAGTGGCATTTATTCGATACAGAATGGGTCTTAATAGCTGCGGAGTGGGATTTATTAGTTAGGGGGTAGCATTTGTTGGATACAGAGTGGCATTAATTAGTTAGTTGGTGGCATTTTGTTAGTTATGGAGTTGCATTTATTAGTTTCTAATAATGACCTACCTGAATTATTCATCACCTGAGGGTCAGGGAGCTCCTCCTGCCCCAGAGAGAAAGAGAGAGAGAGAGAGAGAGAGAGGAGCCATTACTGATGATTGGACCTAATCACGGGTCTCCATCAGGTCCTGGACAAGTTCGTGTTTATTCTGCGAGTCAGCAAAATCTCTATAGATCTCCTACAGCCAATCAGATCCGAGCTCTCCGCCGCTCTGCGGCATCAGTCACCGTTAATCCCGGCGGGCACGAGGAATAAATGTATATAACACGTGTTAAAAACATTATAGTAGTTACAAGTATATATTTATATATTTATATGTATATTCGGCAGCCTACAGCTTACCTGCGTTGTACACTGTATAGTGCGGGGCCGCGCGCGCTCCCATGTGCGGGTGTCCGCATTGCGCATGCTCGTGCACGTCGTGGACATCAATAATAGAATAGTGTTGAAGGGGACTCACGGGTCGTGTGTGTGTGTGTGTGTGTGTGTGTCCAAGTCCAAATTTAGATCATGGCTTCCAATTCATGCGCTAAATATGTACACACACACACACACACACACACACACTTCACAAGGGAGACTCATGGGGACAAGACTAATTACTTACCATCTCCCAAAAACCTTTAAACTCAATGCCGGAAGTGGACATGTTACCGAAGAACCAGTCCCCTGAAGATGTTTTACCTCTGACACTGGAGACTCCTTCCATAAATGTTGAACAAACACCTCACTTAAAGGGAATATCAGATCATACAGGACCTTCTGACCAATCAGAATCAAGACACAACAGGACTGTGTAGTATTTAATGAATTTCTCAACACTTTACAGAGTCACACATAGTTTTCATTATTTTTAATGTTTTTTGGACATGTGCCTTAAGATCAAAGGGGAAAAAGATATAAGAATTAGACAAAGTGAAAGGAATCCTGAACCAACGGTTTCAAACATGGGATATTAAGAACGTAAGTTTTTTCTTACATCATTAATAATGCAACAATTACAAAAATACAGAATCAAATGATTAACAATAACCTGATGTCTAAAAAAAAAAAAAAAAAAAACCTGGCGTATTTTATTGTTTATTCTGAACGCTTCATGCTAAACTATTCAATAACCTCTATTTCTCCAGTTCTTTCCAAGTTTTTTTCATCCTGCTGAATGAATGAGGCAATAATAACAGTGGCACAAGAACCATGTGGCGACTATTAAATTATTAATATAAAAATATATTTAAATAAAGCTGTAAACAAGGTCAAGGTTTTTCCAATACATGAACATAACCCTGTGAGAGATCCTTTGTGAGTTGCCTTATAAGGAAAAAAGAGGTGAAGCGAAGCAGCTGTCACTGTTAGGGGATGTGGGTGTATATATTTACAGTCGACCCACGATCTTTCGCGGTTCGTAAAATTTGCGGGTTCTCAATTGGGACCTAACTAACAGCAAGTTGCGGATTATGTTAAAATTAGAGGGAATCCGCAGCGGGACAGAATGTACAGGAAAACATTTTATTATTGTATTATAGTGACAATGAATTCACTACGGGGGGTGCGTCCAAAATTCATGGATTTTCGTAACTCGTGGGGTCTTGGAACGTAACCTCGAGTTCCGGTGACCACGGTGTATATATATAGATACAGAGATGGATGGATTGATAGAGAGGTGGTCAAGCTCCATTTTTTCTTCAGCGCTTCCTTTGTGTTTACTGTGGTGACCTTCTTTGCCCTTCCTGCAGTCTCCACCTTTACTATCCTGCAGATGGGTCACAAAAAAACTTTTTCTTTGTTGCTTCTTCACCTGGCTCAATTTAGAGGCCACAGCGACAGATCAGACTATGACCACTAGGGGGAGTTAATATTTTAAAGCAGTCATTTTCTACCTGGAAACCTGAAATGAAGAAAGTAGGCAAATCCATAAAAACTTTAGACGAAACCTGGTATCCAAACAAACCCTTTATTCATCTTCAAGCTGTATAACAAACAGGAAGAACCTGCATTCGGGTCTGAATAATAGTTCAAAATCAAAGCAAACAAACAAAAAACAACATTTTAACGACCTTCTCGGTATAGAATAGTACGAAGCCATTCTTCGGTTTAACGTAACAGCTCACGTGTCGGCGCGTTCACGATGTAGCTACTAAAAAAGGTAAAATGACTGAAATATAACATCTGTCTATACTGTAGTTACGTTACGATCTCGTGACCTACGTTACACAATCTAGAAGACTCCTTCCCTCGACGGCTTGTTATCCCTTCGTCTTCTCGTGCTACAGAAAAGCAAAAAGCGTAAACACCGGAGACTCGTTTGTTCCCGTCTCCTTACAGAAAACGTCCATTACACGTTTGTCCTTGTTAAAAACGAATGGCGCGGCGTTATCATTAGCTAACATACAGCGTCCGGCGTACAAACCCTGTTACTATAGAAACGATAGCGCTGTCAGGGGTGCCGTTATAAATCACCTTCTAATTGCGATCTCGAGAACTGAGAGCTGCGGTATAAATGTAACATCCTACTCCTAGAGGTCAGTATTGTTCGGCTTTGAACTCAACACTCGCTGTAGGCTATTAGAAAACAAGCTAAAAAGGGCGTGGCGTTTCTCTCCCTTCTTCTTCGCGAATCCACCGGATCAGGAATCCCTTCTTTCAGTTAACACTAACCAGTCCGTGTTATTGATTTATTAAAGGGCTTTGTGGATTGAAGAAGGGGGGGAGGAAGAGAAAAAAAAAAAAAAAAAAAAAAAAAAAAAAAAAACACACACACAACACAACACTGCAAGAACACACCATGAAGCTCACACAGCTCCTTCAAACCATAACCACACCCGGATTGTCGTTTAAAAAAAAAAACAAGCAAAAAAACAATAGTCAAGAATTTGCACACTTGTGCAACGACACTTTCACAGGTAGGGGGCGACATCAATGCACCGAGTCTCACCTCAAGAGCGTTACAGGATTAAAGACCAAAGTCAAACCAAACCACCTCCATCATCGGTTCTGTTTTCTTGAATTGGATATAAAAATTCAGCTGCCAAATTCTACGCCATTTTGGACCTTTTTATTTTTCTTAAACAAACCAAAAATCTGGATCTTTATACTCTTGGTGCAAATGCAAAAATATGTCTTAGCTTTTATATCAGTGCTTTGAATTGTGAACCAAAAAAAGGGGTTTTGAGAGTACTCTGGCAACCCGAGTGCTTTTTTTTTTTTTTTTTTTTTTTGGAAGTTCTGAACCATTTCAATAATTTGTAATTTATATAATTTTTTTATCTATAGTCGACGTATATATATTTATTTATCACTTCACCCTCACATATCCTTTCTGCCATCGGATCAAAGTGCTTTTATCTTTATAAAAGGTGTTAAATATATAAAATCCCACAGGAAAAAATAATACACACAAGATAAACGTGAGCTGATTTCTAAGTGGGTATGAGGAGAACCTGTGCCTTCCCATGAGGCATCGTGGTTTCGGGGCAACAGCCGTGTCTCTGAAATGCGACCAGCGGACTCGGGTGTGCGTGAGGGAGGAGATCCGGGGAGGAGAACCAGGTGAACGAGGTGAGGTTCTGAGCTCGGCAGACGCGGAGCTCCGAGAGCCGGGCGTCTGAACGAACGAGAGCGGAAAGCAGGGCGTTCCAGATAGAGAGGCCGGGGTTGGGATGGAGGAGAGGATCAGAGCTCGGGGCGTGGCGGTGCTGGTGCAGGTCCGGGGAGTGTTCGGATTTCTGTGTGGTGTTGGTGAGGACGCTGCAGCGAGGATGGAGGATGGAGGTGGACGCTGAGGCGTCGGGACAGAAGAGGGAGTTGTTTACTTGGTTGGCGTTCGGGAGGTTGAGCTGGTGGAGAGCGGCGGAGGTGGCGAGGAGACCGGTGACGCTTGTAAGGTACAGGAGACCGATCATACACGTGACCTAGAGAGAGAAACGCACATGCATTTTTATTAATTACATTTATATCACACTATAATATACAGCCAGCGTTTGGAATCGTACCTTGGTGAACTGTTGGTAGACGGCGGCGAGCGCGTTCCTCCAGCTGGCCTGCTCCAGCAGCACACACAGGTCCGTGTACGTGTACCACCCACGCTTCATTCCCTGCCGCTCCGCGATGCTGTGGAAACATCAACCAACTCGGTTCATCTCGACACTTACATCACTTCCTGTCCATTTTTGTTTATGAGAACATACAAAGTGCATCATACATGCGTTCCTGCTCGCTCCAGCATCACAAGTAGATCAGACAAATCTGAATAATGTGCAGTACGAGATAATGTACAAGTTCCACACGCTTAGTATTGTGGAGGAGATCCTACCATCCAGAACCTGTACAACCTTTACAACCAGAACACTAATGAACTCCACACTCCAACACCAGGACTTTCCTGCTCATGTATTTCCTCTTCACCCTGAACAGTTTCAGCTTTCCTGCCATGTGTGCTTCTTCTCATGTGAGTGGAGGGAATTGGAGCAAATTGGGACTAAATGTGGAATCCGATGCTCACACACCACTGTGTCCGCAAACGTTTGACAATATAGTGTACATTTTTTTCATTTTCATCATTTTCACACACACTATATTTTTAATATATACACACACACACACACACACACACACACACACACACACTGTATATAAATACTAACCAGGTTTCCAGTTGTCTGAGCACATTAAAGACCTCACTGGGCTCAGCAAACAGGTGCCAGTCCTAAAGAACATACAGAGATCAGTGAGAGAGATCAGTGAGAGAGAGATCAGTGAGAGAACAGTGAGAGAGAGAGATCAGTGAGAGAACAGTGAGAGAGAGAGATCAGTGAGAGAGAGCAGTGAGGGAACAGTAGGAGATATGTGAGATCAGTGAGGGAACAGTAGGAGATATGTGAGATCAGTGAGAGAGATCAGTGAGAGAACAGTAGATCTGTGAGAGAGCAGTGAGGGAACAGTAGGAGATGTGTGAGATCAGTGAGAGAGATCAGTGAGAGAACAGTAGATCTGAGAGAGAGCAGTGAGAGATCAGTGAGGGAACAGTAGGAGATACGTGAGATCAGTGAGAGAGATCAGTGAGAGAACAGTAGATCTGAGAGAGAGCAGTGAGAGATCAGTGAGGGAACAGTAGGAGATATGTGAGATCAGTGAGGGAACAGTAGGAGATATGTGAGATCAGTGAGAGAGATCAGTGAGATAACAGTAGGAGCTCTGTGTGTGAGAGAGAGAGAGAGAGAGAGAGCAGTGAGAGAGAGCGCAGTAAAGGAGAGAGTAGTGTTTAGTAATAAAGTATTGTATTGTTTCAGATGAAGGGTGTGCACTAAACGTACGATGGCGCTGAGGAAATTCAGCTCCAGCGTGTTGACCGTCTGGACGTCCAGCTTTCCGGCGGCACCCCATTCGTCGTTGAAAACTTCCTCCTCTTCGCCTTCGTCATACAGATATTTACTGGCAACCATCTGCAGGTGGGGAAGGGAATTAAATACTCTCTCTCACATGATGCAAGTTGCATAGACGTGAAACAGATTCCTAGATTTTTTTTATTGTGAATGCTGGCAATGCTGCTCAACACGGGAATGAGGATGAGCTCACCATGGAGATCAGGAAGAGGTCGGAAGAGGAGATCTGCTGCATGTATTCAGGGTTTCTGTGTCGGAGTCTTTCGATGTAAACCAGGGCGAGCATCATGGCACAGGGAGAGATACATGCTTCTCTGAGGAGCGAAGGATATTTACACAAATCAATCGTAAAAAATATATATACACATATATACATATACGTGTGTGTGCATGTGTATATATATATATATATATATATAAAATTATCTATTGCATATGAGTTTTGAGCCAGAGGGAACACACACTCACCTGGCGACGTGGGCTGCGTATTTCTTGCGGAGTTTCCGTATCGGACTCGGGGCTGACTTCTGAAGGAGTTCCACAGCGATATCTGGCATAAACCAGAGATTAGGGTTAGAGAAGTCCAAATGGAGGAGGCGTGGCCTACATGTTCATCATTACTAGTAACGGAGAAGTGGCCTACACATCCATCTGTTTTAGTTAAGATGTGGCCTTTGTGGCTTTCCATACTAGGCATGACCTGGTGAAGGAGGTGTGGCCTGTTTAAATAAAGAAGGTGTGGCTTGTCCTAGGGGAGGGGGTGTGGCTTGTAATAACTACTAACTACTGATTTCTAATTAAAGAGGCATGGCCTGTCCTAATTAACGAAGTGTACGCTTGTAATAATGAAGGAAACTGGACAGTTTACACACTCACCGGTCACAGGACAGGAAAGAGCGTCCAGAGACGAGTCTTGATCCAGACCATAGTACAGACGCTTCCTCACACGCTCAGACAGTCTCCGATGTCCCGGGACAAACTACACACACAAGTGTCCTTTTTCATTAGTGGGAAAAACTATTTCATCAATTTATTAGATTTTTAAGTCCTAATGAATAAATTCAGCCTCTTATTATAGTCATAATTTTAAAATAGGATTTTACTTAAAGAAACTTCATTATATGAAAGTTCCTCACACGTGTATAAAATACGTTACGCACTTTCTCGGGTCAACGTCCAAATGACACTCACTCATTTAGTGCACTTTAGTGTAGTGAGTAGGGAATATGGCGCTGTTTTGGGACACACCCCAGCTTCCGGTATTTATATACGACACTGGGAGAAGTATAGCAATAATGTGACAAGATAATAAACACGAATATAAATTCGTCCATATTTTATTAGTTGTATTATATATAATTGTTTAGTTTTTTGTTTTTTTTATACAGAAAAGAGTGAACTTGGGGAAAACTTTTCGCTGGACATCTCGGCCTAGCTGTATGACGTAAAGTAATACAAATAGACATATTGTTGTTTGTTGTTTTTAATCGCGTGATGTAGTTTAAGTGTGAGATAATAAAATTGTGTATAAATAAATAAAATCCCGCACTGTGTGTCAACAGGAGGTGAAGAGAGTTAGTGAGCGCATTAGGGCCCGAGGCGAAACAACAACAGAAACAGCGCCATTTTGACCACAGACGCAACACGCACCGTAAACTCCTGGAAGTCGGAGAAAAGGAACGTCCTCTCGTCGAATAGATCCTCCAAATCCATTTCTCGCAGCCCCAATCCGCCGACATGAACCATGGACAGACCCCAGGAAACTCTCTCTCTCTCAGCAGGCGTCGCCCTCGTACCTCCTTTATTCTCCTTCTTCCGCATTTAGCGGTCAGCGATAAAACACGGCGTCGCGGTTCCGAAGTGCCCTCGGTAGTGTCTGTCTCGCGCCCCGACCACGCGCTCTTTAGTGCGCCTGCGTAGGGACTTTGTATCGATTCAGGACGAAACCCTTCACCCGCCGTCTGTATGGCAGAACGAGGTAAAGGCTGATATTCAGCAGGAGGCGCAGCGGCGTGTAGTTTATACAAAAACGGGAAATTTATAACATGAAATCTATTCAAGAATCACTGCTTTCTATACAGGGGTTTTTACACATTTCAGGGAAAGTTGTAACATTTCAGGAAAAGGCTCTGATGAATGAATATTAGTGAAGTGATATTTATAATTGATAAACCTTTTATTCAGTATAAAATTTAGCTTATTAAAATGTAAAAGTCGTAGACCCCCCCCCCCAAAAAAAACAAGTGTTTTGAAATGCATGCAACCTGATACTTGCTTTCTGCTCAGTGTTATTAGTGGATACAAGAGGTGTGGCCTGTCCTGATTAAGGAGGTGTGGTGTCCTAATTAATGAGGTGTGGCCTGACCTCATCAAGAAGGTGTGACCTGTCCTAATTAAGGAGGTGTGGTGTTCTAATTAAGGTGTGGCGGCCTGACCTCATTAAGAAGGTGTGGTTTGTCCTAATTACAGAGGTGTGGCCTGTCCTGATTAAGGAGGTGTGGTGTTCTAATGAAGGAGGTGTGGCCTGACCACATTAAGAAGGTGTGGTTTGTCCTACTTATGGAGGTGTGGCCTGTCCTGATTAAGGAGGTGTGGTCATAGTGAAGATGTAGCCTGTACTATTTAAGGAGGTGTGGCCTGTCCTAGTGAAGGAGGCGTGGCTTGTCCTACTGTATGAGGTGTGGCCTATCAGTTTGTACAAGTGAAGATCACATCATCCTATCACATACTGTAGACTCTGATATAACAGGGGATGATATGTGGCAGGGTGAAGAGTGGATTATCCAGAGCACAACAAAAGGACAAGGTTAACACAGAGCTTCCTCCACCACATGCTTCCTTCTGTTTTCTATTTATACACACTACAAAGATGCACAGCAATTTTTACCATTTTCAAATTTATTAAAAAAAATAAGGATTTTGACGTTTCTTTTTTTACACGTGACACGTGCATGCGAATAAAAAAAAAAAACCCACATCATCGATTTTTTTTTTTAATTACAACTCTTTCACAATCATATACAAAACAAGGCAGCTTTTACAAAACCCACCCTCCTTTCATCCAGCAGCTTTTTCTTTTTTTACAAAAACCTTTAAATATCACGGGTTTACAAATCATTTACAACAAACGTCAGCAGGCTAAAGCATGTTCAATAAGAACTCTTTGTGTGTGTGTGTGTGTGTGTGTGTGTGTGTGTGTGTGTGTGTGCTCACAGCATGTAGAGGACCTGGATAAGCGAAAAATGAAAAGATCCTTAAATCTATTGCGGAGGAAAAACATTTATTTTATTTCATTCTGTTTTTCTACACCTATGAACTTAATTTTATTGTCCGAAGGAAAGTTTAGCTTATATAAATGTGTACTAGACAAATGGGGCGTGGCCTATGAAGCAATTTGTATTGGTTATGGGGTGTGGTCTATATCTATATACATTAAAAGGTATATTATGAATGGGGCGTGGCCTGTAGCGAGTGTACTGAAAAGGCCGTGGTCTATATAAAATTTAGTATTTTAGCAAAGAGGGCATGGCCTACATAAATTTTTTTCAAGTGAAAGGAGCGAGACCTATATAATTTTGCATGACCTATATTAATCTAGCATTAATCTACTGAAGAGGCGTTGCCTATACACCAAATTGTAAGTAAAGTGGGCGTGGCCTATACAAGAGGGCTCTCTCTCATTTAATAATTAAAGCATAAAAAAAAATTTCATCAATGTTGTTTATTTCTTATATTAACTGAATTCTCTCTCTATTTTCATTTATTTAATATTAAATGACTTATAATTTATTTTTGCATTTTTTACAAATTCGGACTGCAGCAGCGTGAGCCGTTTTCACACCGAAATCCACATTTCACAGATGTGTACGATATCAATCGAGCACAGAGCCTGAGAACTACACACACCACGTACGTGATGCTCTTATTCACACGACGTCCTTATTCAATACAATATAAAAACACAGCACACAATCTTAAACCAGAAAACACCCCTGAAAAAATACAATGTCAGAAGACACACTGTCACCTGAATAAATATTACCTGCAAAAATGAGCACCAAAAAAAAAAAAAACACCAGTATTTTATTTAAAACAAATGTCAGTGATATTCATGTCCTGTATTTAACTTAATCCCTAAACACTTCAGTGTTTTTGATTATATAAAAATATATACAGATTTAAATAATATGTACAAATTGAAAATAATCATTTACTAGTGATGAACGAGTTAACAATGTAACATGAGGGGAAAAAAAAAATCACAAAGAACAATTTAGTTGCAAAATAATAAAAAAAAAAAAAATATTCTTCAGTGTTAAACATAATTAGGAAATAAAGTCAGAGTTTAAAATATATAAGGTAATAAAATAGCCCTAACGTTCTAATACCCACACAATAAACACTTATCTAACCCGACAAGGCTGAGAATGTTAGCGCTCGTAAGTATTTATGTATCTAAATTATAATATTGTATTAATATAAGCATTAATTATACTGAATAACTTAAGCCAAGCAGTATAGCAGGATGGAAAAAAAGAGAAAAGAAAGTATACTGTTCGGTACTTGGATGTTGCGTTGCTCATTGGCTCAAAATGGAAAATCTTTCTAGTTTCTTAGCATCTTATTTGTTTTTTGCGGGACTCGAAGAACCCGAATGTAAAAAAAAAAAAACGTTCAAATATCAACGCATAATCCATCAGTGGCTTCATCCAACGTATTGATCATTATGGGCTTTTAAATGCAGAAAGAAAGGGACAGGAAATGGACACACATGTCCTCTTCTTACAATGCCATGCGGTGCACAAACAAATCTTTCGACATTCCTCTGAACCCTGAAAATGTTGCTCTGGTTTGTACTCCATTATTTATCATTTGATTTCCAGGTTGGACTGGAAATTAGATTGGAAATATTGGGCGCTTTAAGGCACTGATCAGATTGGGTATTAGGAGATTTGAAATATTGCAGAACAGAAATCGTGCAGCCTCGTGTAGTGAAGAACGTGTATGTTCTAATACTAAGTGTGTTTGAGTGTGTTGTGCCTACGCCGCCTCAGTAGCAGAGGGTGACATGATGTCTATATGTTATATTTAAACGGCGTAGACTTGCTTAATGCTCATCTTTTCTACCGGAAACGTAACAAAAAGCTCAAATTACCCAGAATCCCCCTCTTTGGTATATAGTGTTGGGCTCTCAGTGATGCCCTTGTCTTGCAGAGGATGGCGGGGGTTGGAGTTTCTCAGGAAGTCTGTCTTTGGTTTCGGTGTCGGAGGCGGAGTCCGAGTCCGAGGCCTGCTGCTGTTTCAGCCACATGTCAGCATAGAGTCCTCCTTTAGCCAAAAGCTCCTCGTGACTGGAAAACATTAACAATCCTTAGGTATTTACCTCAGTGTGTATGGCAAAAGAAGGTTCCCCACACCGTCATGCAGCCACCACCAGGCTGAACTGTTCTGCTGTTGATGCCAAATTCTCCAATCACCAATTTTTCTGTCCAGTTTTGAAGATATGGTTTTGCCCTCACAAAAGTAATACCCAATGCGTTTGTTCTGTTCTTGATGCCCATGTGGTTGGACATTTCTTTTCTGTGGAGATGTTTTCTGATCACCATGGTTGCATGATTATCTGAGTTTTGTAACTGTGCTACTTCAAAGCGATTGGCCGAGTGAATAACTGCCAGAACGCTTTTTATGAAGAAGCCTTTCAAGAAATCGGTCGTGTAGCATCATAAATAATCTGAACACACTTGCAGGAAACACTAATTCCACATCCTCTACACAAATACCCTTGATTGGTTTGCTTCACTGTCCTGTTGGGAACTCACTTGGGTTGCAATCACATCTCCATTAATATGAAGGTTATAGGAACAATTCACTTATAATAAAAGTTGCCTGATGAGAAACTAATTATAAAGGAAGGAACCGTTTTGTCTTCTCACCTCCCTCTCTCAGCGATCTGTCCATCCCGGACGACGAGGATCTGATCGGCGCCGATAATGGTTGACAACCTACCACAGGGATGAATGTTAATAAGGCAAGCAAAGAAGAAAGGGTGTATTCCGAATATGTCAAATCTGTGGGTTTCCTCACCTGTGGGCCACCACGACAGTGGTTCTGTTGGCACACACTTTCGCCAGCGAGGCCTGAATGTTGCGCTCTGTCTGCGTGTCCAGGGCTGAAGTGGCCTGCAAGAGCCAATCGGTATACCAGCAGTCGGTATCAATATTCTCAACGCGCAAATCGGGTCGGACTGTGCCACCTTTTAGAGCCACCGTCATCAACCGGTGGCTCTAAAATCAGAAATCAGAACTGGGTTGTATATAAAAACGCCTACTCACCTCATCAAGTAAGATGATCTGAGGAGCTTTGAGGATGGTGCGAGCGATGGCCACCCTCTGCTTCTCCCCTCCGCTCAGCTTCAGACCCCTCTCACCCACTTGAGTGTTGTAACCTGAGTTACAATCAAATCAAACATATTGTACAACAACCCATACACACATATTCGAATACGCCAATTAATATTACCTCCTGATTCATAGCTGCACTACTGTTATAGAAATCAAAACACCTCCCGACCAATCGGATTGAAGAATTTAACAGGGTTATTTCTTCCTTTTTTTTGCGAATAAAGAGCAACTTACCATCGGAGAAGGTGAGAATTTTGTCGTGGATGTCGGCAGCGATGGCGGCGTCCTCCACTTCCTCGTCGGAGGCTGAGATCCGGCCGTAACGGATGTTCTCACGGATGTTAACGTTAAAGAGGACGGTGTCCTGAGGGACCACTCCGATGTGGGAACGCAGTGAGGCCTGCTTTACCTGCACACACACACTTATTACTGCAATCTTTATATAATATTAACGAGATCATGTAATATTTCGTCCCGCATCTCACCTTGGAAACGTCCTGGCCGTCGATGCGGATACAGCCGCCCTGAACATCGTAGAAACGAAAGAGGAGGCGGATGATGGTGCTCTTTCCCGAGCCTGACTGACCCACCTGTGTGTGCGATCAGAAACAACACACAATCGGCACGTTTAATCCCGAAGGAAATTCTTTTGCCAGCAAAAATACACAAATACATATAAATAAAAATTTTTTGAAAACCAACATAGTACAAAATATTTACACTATAAAATAGTAAATTATATATAGTATATTTGTGAGTAATATGGAAATAAGAATGTTTTGCCAATCCTGAACTCTGAAGTAACCTGGACACACAAGACCTACGCTCGGAACACGACTGTCGACCGGGTGCTGAACGGACAGCGGCCGTTCAGCACCAAAGTTGGGGAAAGTCACCGAGCACTTGGAAGAAGGGCGGGGACACGGCTGGTGGCTCTTTACCGTCCTTGAGGAGCCGGAGGTGCATTAAAGGAGACTGAAAGAGAGAAAGGTGCCTTTCCCAGATGCCTGTGCTAAAACGTATTCCTCTGTTTTCTTCCCTAGAGCGGGGACGCCAGAACCACTACGCACTACTGCACCTCTAAAACTGAATTTACTGGGATGATCCCTCGGAGCCGTGGATTTTCTATGCAGGCTTCTGTAAGCCACCATCACCCCACACATTCACTCAATCACCTAACCCTCGCTGAGAACTAAAGCACAATAAACCGCGTTCAGATCTTCCGTCTGTGTTCAACCCGACGCATCCGCGAGCCGCTAAATACGTTACCACATTATGTAACAGATATATAATCTAGATTTAATAGAGATGTTTATTTTTTTTATTTTATTTTAACCATATTTATTAAATGAATTGAGTATTTTTTTTTAAAACAAGCAGTGTAATAAGCAAATACAAAAAAAGCTGTATAAATATATCTTTTTTTTTTACTCACAAGTGCTACAGTTTGGCCGGGCAGGACCACAAAGGAGACATCCTTCAGAATCTGTTTCCTGTTCAACACAATTAGTGTATATTGTACAGTGTATATATAGTATACACATGTATATAATTTGTTTTTCAAATTGTGAAAAAATTGGCATTCTATGAGAACCTTTACCCTTCTACATAGCTGAAGGAAACATTTTCGAACTCAATCTTTCCCTGTTTGTACGCCAGGGTTCCGGCATTCACAACGTCCTTCACCTGAAAACCAACAGAGAAAAGAAAAAAAAAAAAACACAAAAATTAACCAAAAGGGTCATCAGATCTGCTATAATGTGAAACCTGGTGTGTTTTTTTCCCCCCTCACCTCCTCTTCTTCATCAAACAGCTTGAACATGCTCTCCATGTCAATGAATGACCTCTGGATGACCCTGAATAACAGTAGAGCGCGTTTCTTTTTCTGTGCCACACACAGAGTAGGAACAAAATAAACACGCACAACGTAGTGTGTGTGTGTGTGTGTGTGTGTGTGTGTGTGTGTGTGTGTGTG
>JAAIIK010000393.1:80114-96702 GCA_014706435.1 Silurus glanis
GATACACAATTATACAGACACACACATACAGACAATAATGTGTATCTAAACATACAGACATGCAGACAGACAGAGAGACATACAGGCAAGGAGAAAGGGAGATGGACAGACAGACAGGAAGAAAGGCAGAGACAGACAGAGAGACAAGGAGTCAGACAGGGAGACAGGGTGAACAATATAATGTTAGACAGATAAAGAGACAGACATGTCTAATTAAACTATATAATAAAGAGGTAAAGACAAGCTGACCATCCAGGAACAGACAAAAAGAGAAACGGAGACAAAACACTGGACAAATCAAATTCAAACAAAGAGAAAAGTAGACAGACAGACTGATATAATTCTTTAAATACACTGACAGCAGAGATAAACAGACAAATATATAAACGAAAGTTTGTGGACACCGGAGCATAAGCTTGGTGTGTGCTTGATTTTCCACATTTAGTAAAGTCAGGTGAGGTGCTGATGTAGGTGAGGGCGTTAGGAGGCCTGGGGTGGTTTCATTGGTAAAACATTTTATACAATCGTGTGCCACTGACTTGGAACCGTTTCGGGGAAGAACCACATTTGTGTGGAAAAAGTCAGGTGTCCCAATACTTTTGGCAATACAGTGTAGTTAAGCAGACAGGCAAGACAGACCGGTGATTCATAATAAATGAACATGGAGCGTCACTCAGAAGTAAAAACTCTGTTTCTGACCTGAAACTTGCCCTCGGTGACGAAGTAGGCGCAGAGCAGCGAGCCAGCCAGCAGACCCAAGCCGATGATCAGATTCTGGGTCTGATTCAGCAGAGCCAGAGACGCGTTGGTGAGCCACTCTAGCGACTAAACACAAATGAACAGCGGGGTCAGTTTAGAGCACAGCCCACACCGGACAGACACGCAACACACTCAAAGACTGATGTTACCTGGTACTTCGCGATGGCTTCCTCAAAGCGTCCCACTTCGTAATCCTCCGCGTTGTAGTATTTCACCTGGCGTGAAGTCGTGTAATTCACATGTAATAAACACACAAAGATCTCGTCATCTTGAGAGCTCTCACACATAACTAGCTTTATAGATTACTGATCAACAGATCATGAAATGCTAGAATCTTCAATGACTCAACCCAGCTCCATGTGGAGAAATTGAGGAAACATCTAAACATCTCGTACCGTCTCGAAATTCAGCAGGGAGTCCACGGCTTTGGCCTTGGCGTTGTTGTCCAGGGTGTTCATTTCTCGCCTGTACTTCGTCCTCCATTCGGTTATTATGATGGTAAGAGCTTGGAGATAAAACGTGAACAAAACAATTTGGCATGAATGGCAAAGATATACTTTCATATTTTGATGGTCCTAAAATGGACAAGGAGCTTCCAAGATCATCTTCGAGGAGAGACTCACTGAGGTAGAGCGCCATGCAGACGAAGATGATGAGACCAAACCAGGCGTTGAAGTTGGAGGTGAAGTAGATGATGGCGATGATGATGTCGGCGATTGTGGGGAAGATGCTGAACACGATGTAGCTGAAAAGAGACAAAAAAAATTATTCAACACACACACACACACACACACACACACACACACACACACACACACACACACTAATACACACTTATAACTCCTTTTACAATTAAGAAAATTAATTAACACCTAACCAATAAGAATCCAGAATTCATGAATATGTACATATGTATATCCAGACAATATATTGATAAATAAGACTTCACACTGTCTTTGTAGTTTCTTCGTTTTTTTTTTTTTGTCTTGATGGCAGGCAAGAGGAAAAAAAAAAAGAGAGACATTTAAAGTAAGAGAGGAGGTGTTTGGAACCTAAGCAGACTGTCGATGGAGGAGGTCCCACGGTCGATGCTGCGCAGGACTTCTCCGGTGCGCCGCTGCAAGTGCCAGCGCAGAGACAGCGAGTGTAAGTGGGCGAAGAGGCGAACCTGCACCACGCGCCCCGTGTACTGCTGCACACGGATCCACAGGAACGAGCGCATGTTGCTGACGAAGCCTGAGGAACCTAAAGGAGGGAGGAAATAAGGACGTAGCAGAGTGCGTTAGTACCTGAAACAGTTAGCTCGCTTTGCTATTCTAATCAGCGAACACCTGGTTGAGCAGGTAACAAGCAAATCAAACCACTTATTTCCTCACACACACACACACACACACACACACACACACACACGTACCTGCACCACCTCCCTGCAAGAACTTCAGCAGGACATAGATGCACACAGTGGTGGCCAAGGTCTTCCAGGGACTTCCTCCTGTCAGCTCGTTTACTAACAGACAAGAGCATATATATTACTAACTAACACACACACACACACACACACACACACACACACACACAAGGTGCGAAAGGTGTTGTGCAAAAAGTATGAGGTGCGACAGGTGTGAGTTGTGTGGCAGGTCTGAGGTGCGAGAGATGCAAAAGGTGTGCGAGAGGTGCGTGGTGAAAACCGGTGTGCTGTGCGAGAGGTATAAGGTGTGAAAGGTTTCCTCATCACCTATGTTTTTATAGTAGATGGGTACGAAGACGTTTATGGCACGTTCAGCTCCCAGGAGCCCGAGACACAGGATGACGAGGAACTGGAGGAGGACGTTGCCCCTCGGCCACATGTACGGCAGCAGGAGACGCACCTTCCTTCTGAAGTCAGTCCACGCCGACTGGTTCTGTCCTGCGCCGCCTAGCAGAGGCTTGAGAGGAGGAAAAAAACAGAACGCCGTTAGTGTCGCAATTGCACAGACAGCAAAACAAAATAACACACACACACCTGTCCGCCATTTTCCACATCACGCTCGTCCTCGTTAATGAGGAATGAGTAGGGTCTTCTCGGCAGTCCTGGAGCTCTGAGGCCCATGAAGAACAACGCCCCAGAGCAGATATAACGAAACAGCCAGAATGCAAATTCCACCTGTACACAAACACACACCATCGTAAACTTCAGTGTGTGATTTATCCTTCTCATACAGTAGATCGGTCGATTGTGGAGATTAGGTGGTCTGATGCAGAACTCCATCACTCTCCTTCTTGGAGAAATAGCTCTTACAGAACCTAGGTGTGTTTTAAAACATGGGATGGCATGTCACTGCAAAATGCTGTGGTAGCTAAGCTGTTTAAGTGGGACCTTAATTTTAACTGCATCACCTACAATGTCACCAGCATCTCTACACCATCACACCTCCTCCTGCATGCTTCACAGTGGGAACCACACATTCAGGAACCGTCCGGTCACCTTCTCTATGTCTAACAAAGACACGAGAGTTAGAAAAAAAAGTCTTTAATTTGAACTCATCAGACCAAAGGACAGTTTTCTGCTGATCTAATGTCTATTCCTTGTGCTTCTTCGGCGTGAAGATCTGACTCACGCAGTCTGCTCTGAAAAGTAGATGTTGAAACATGTCTGCCACATGAACTCCAAGAAGCAATTATATAAATCTGTGGTTTCTAAAACCGGTAATTCTAATGAACTTGTTCTCTTGTTCTCTGAGGAAGCTCTTGGTATTCCTTTTTCAGGGACGGTCCTTGTGAGAGCCTGTTTCATCATAGCGTTTGATGGTTTTGGAGACTGCATTTGGGGATACATTTAAAGTGCTGGAGATGTTTCGGATTGACTGACCTTCATTTCTTCAAGTAATGATGGATCTTTTATCTGTGTATTGTGTTTGTTGCCATAATATGGGTTTGTACAGTAGTTGTAGTAGCACTAACAGGGATGATGACTCTGCAGTCACACTTTCCTCTGCACAAGATAACTGATGGTCACATTAAGAAAGCAAGAAATGTCACATATGAAGGCAGATGATAAAAGAGTTTTCCAAGCTGGCATCAAAGCTAAATGTGGACAATCTAAAATATATTCAGGATTTTTGTTTACTCCGTAGTTTCATACATGTTTACATTGAACAGTTTTTAGCCATGTTACCACAACTAGCTGAAAACTGCTGAGTCAGTGGGCATGGCCTCTTGAAGAGGAGGTGTTCTATGTCAAATATGTGGGTGTTGCTTAAACACTAACACCACTCCCCCATTTACCTCATATTGCTGACTTAGTAATGAGTAAGTGGAAATGTGCCGAGTCATCCCTGCTCAGCTGATTCATGTCTCACTGTGACTCACATGTTACTCGGTGACTTTAATATTTTTTTGTGGATAAACTGCTGATTTTTTTTATGTACTAATGTTTGGCAAATCAATTAATTTTCCAATTTCTTATTATTTAAAAAAATATATATATATGATCATATATTTTATTTTATTTTTTTCATATATATATATGATCAGGGGGAGTGGTGGCTCCAGCGGTTAAGGCGCTGGGTTATCGATCGGGAGGTCTGGTGTTCAAGCCCCGGTATCGCCAAGCTGCCACTCTTGGGCCCTTGAGCAAGGCCCTTAACCCTCTATGCTCCAGGGGACCCTTACGAGAAAAATAAATCAAGGACCGTGACGTCGGAGTGACGTGGGGCCGCCTTCCCGTGGGCTCACCACCTGCAGGAGGGACCGTAAGGGACCGGTGCTGAGAGGATTGGGCAGCAGTCGAAGGCGGGGGTCTTGACAACCCGATCCCTGGACACGGAGAAGTGTCTAGGGAATCTGCATGGACTGCTGCCCCCGCGACCCGAATTACGGATAAGCGGGAGAAGATGAATGGATGAATGAATGAATATATATGATCAATCAGGTTCTAGCTTTCCATTTAGGACCTGTAAGTTCCTGAGAAAGATCTGCCTCACTGGGCTGAGGGGAACACGGGGCTCTCTAGACCTCAACCCGTTCTTTAAATATCCATACAGCTAGAACCCTGAACCATACAACAAACCCTCGAAGATCAAACCCAGATGAAGATGTGGATCATTCTCACAAGCTTATAGGTTCAAGTTTTGTAGAACATGTTTAAGAAGCTAGAACTTTTGAATGCTTGAAGATAGAACAGAAGCGAAGATATTTAGATGTTCCCGAGTACTCACCAGCTGCTCTGAGTTCTCAAACCCCCACCACCACCTGGGGCTTTCCCATGATACAAATGCCAGGTTCTCAGCTACGAATGCCATCGTCCAGTACAGCAGCAGGACGGCACTGTGTCCCGCCGTACTGTCCATTACAAGAATCCTCTTCCTCTCCACTCTTAGCAGCGCCGTCCCCCAGGCCCACGCCAGGGCATAGAGACATCCATAGAGCACCACGTACCCAGGCACAGATGAGTCGCGGACCACGTGGACAATCATCCAGACCGGTCCTTGGAGGCAAAGAAGAACCGAAAGTATCAGCTGCAGTTTGTAAAGCCGAGAACGTGGGACAAACCGGGACTCCACGTTCGTGCCGTAGCGAGCGTAGCATGTGCAATGTAGCGTGCCGAGGAGTATGGCGAGCGTAACGAGGACAGACGGGACAAGTGTGAAGAAGAAGCATGGTGTGAATCCATTGTCAGTCCAGACTTGGTGCATAGACACACCCGGTTCGCAGTAGCTCCTCAGTTCCACCATTTTTCCTAAACAAAAAAGAAAAAAGAAAAAAAGATGAGTTAAATTATTATTTATTATTTACATATTTTATTGGCGAGCCAGCCAGGAGCTAAACGGGTCAGCGAAAGGTCCAAAACCTAAACCGGGACCTGTCCACCTTTCGTGCTGCAGGCGCCCGATATGAGGTGATATAAGGTAAGCAAGAGCTGTTATACTCGAATGTCTGTCTTAGTTTATCTGTGTCCTGAAGGGGAAGTTGGCCGCATGTAGGAAAGAAATCAGATGGCCTAGAGCCAAACAATCATATGGGTGGTGAAAGATGGATGAGAAGCAGAAAAAACTTTTGTAAAAACACAGCGAATACATTTTATTTCTCTTACGCTGCAGCAATCTGTCAATCATTATCACAATTAATGTCCACAAATTAGTTCCTGTTCTCTTATGTTATAGCAGCTATAAACGTACATCCCCAAGAATTTTTTATTTTTTTTGCGTTTGAGCCGGTCATGTCCCAAATCATAAAGTCATAGATTTGTTCTTATAAGGACCGTGATTAAACATTTTTCCGTGATATAGATTAATAGCCTAGATTAAACTACACATCGGAGTTATTCTTACTAATATAATAATAATTAGTAGTAGTAGTATAATTATAATAATAAAACACCAATAATATGTCTGGTTAGGTGTTAAAGGTAATAAATAAAATAAAATGTAATAAAAAATTTTTTTTAAGTGCGAATTGATTATACTGACGTGATTCGGCTCGCAGACGGAACTACTTTCCTATCAACAATATCTGACCAATCAGAATCCAAAACCGCTTCTCAATACAATGTTTCCCGCAGGAGTGTCGCTTCTTCACACTGCGGTTTGGAACATGAACCCCTGCACCTGTGACATGATCAAGTTTACCTTCTGTATCGCTCAGAAATCCAGGTCCTTATCAAGCAAAATGTCCTCGAGAACAGCTTGAGCCGCACGTCCTCTGTCTGAGCTCTAAACCGTCTCACTCCGCCCTCCGCTCCATACCCACACCATACCGGAAGTATACGTTTCTCCCAATCCGTGCACATTTTTCATCACATTCTTACCTGTTATCAACTTAATATCACTCAAAACCACCCTGAGATCATCCTTTGTCTTGTATTAACCTATAAAAATTAAAGCGTCATTCTTTTTCAAAATACATCTCTACGCACTTTAAAACACAGTCTGTAGTCTAGTGTTACAAACTACATCCCCCAGAAACACGAATGACCTCTGGACCAATCAGAGCGCTCCATTACATCCGGGGGATTTATTTATCTCTCCAACGTGCGTTTCGCTGCTCTTACACCGGTGTAAGAAATGTTCAACACAAAAAAGCGCATCATTTTGGCGACAAAGTTGCTAAAAATTAAACATAATCAGATGAAGCCTGCTTTTTAAAGTGAGTGTTGTGTGGAATGTATTTGCCTATATTTATTTATTGTTTTAAAGTGAATGTTGCTGAAACTGTTAACTGTCGCTAACTTCCGGCGTCGTGACGTAATGACACGCGCAGTTTAAAATGATATTCGCGTACAGCATTTTCTCCTCGGCAAATACATATGTTTTTATTATTCTTACCAATATTTTGTGAATTATGCGATGTAATTGCATATGTGGTCATTTTTCTTTTGGTAATCAATAATCTAATTTGTGTCATGTATTATAGTCAGAAGCGTTATTATTGAATACTTTCAGTTAAACCGGGTTCTAACACTAGGGGGCGCTGTTGCTCTGTGGAAAAAAATCTTATTAAATGCGCCATACTTTTATTATCTAGAAAGTGACCAATGTGGCCAGCATTTTAATCGATTTTCTTGAGTGCCTTCTCCCAGCGCTACTGCTGCTACGTGAATATGACGTATCACCACATAACGGAGATCGAGGCGTGTCCTGAGAGTCACATAGAATACAGATTAACATGGTAGAGGTAGAGCTGCATCTTCCTGCAGACACAACAGGAAAGAAGGTCTGGGTTTTTTTGTTTTGTTTTGTGAAAGGGCCATGAGTTAGAAGTCAGAAGGCACTTAAGCAAATTGATGATTTGAAACCAAGTCTTCATCGAGTCGAGTGTTTTCATCGCCTGCGAAATGGAACGGTGTAAAAATCAATCAACAGTGACTTCATCAATCCACACCATATTTTCAGCCATTTACAGCAGAACAGGGTGTGGTTTATTCCTTGCATACACACTATATCACCCTAAGATCGGTATGTCTTTCATTTTTGAGCTACTCCACATCTCATCGTTTGCTCTTTTCATAACCTCCACTCTTCTGGGAAGATGTTCCACTAGATTTTGTGAAGATTCATTCATCCTTTTAAAGTTGTAAGTAGATTCAGTTATTGCTGTAGGTGAGGTGAGGAGGTCTGGGTTGAGGGCAGGGATCTATTTTAGGAGATCTTCCACACACAACCCATGGAAAGCAGATCTTCATGGAGCTGACTTTCAGAGGGCATGGTCACGCTGGAACAGGTTTGAAGGTTTTAAGTGAAGGGAAAATTGAGTTTTACTGCATCACCACATATGGCTGGGAAAAAAAAATAGTCAGATATTCCAGTAGTTTTGTTCACTTTTGTCATACAGACCTGTGTGTGTGTGTGTGTGTGTGTGTGTGTGTGTGTGTGTGTGAGATATGAGTCGAGATAAAGGGACTCGTCATGGCAGCCAGAGATAAAGCCAGAGGTTAGAAAGGTGCTTGCGCAGATAATCCTGTTTGCACATCAGACAAAAGTCAGGAACCGTGTGAATTTTGTGACATCGTTCGAACAGGAAACAGTTTCTCCTGCGAATATTCCACAGGAAAAAAAAAAAAAACAGAGGGATTATGTCATCATCTTTTCTTTACTGATTTATATACATGGCAACGCTGAGAGAAGTTCACAAGGCTGTTATTATACTTTATACTGTCTCCTTTTCTTATGTAGGGACAAGAGGACACACTCTGCCTTTTCTCCTAGAAGATACAAGAGTGTGGAGATGGTCGGCCTCAAGGAACGAGGAACGAGTGCAAAGCGTGTTTCAGTGAGCAGGTGGAGTTCATCCTCCGCCACAGGTAGTGTGCATTGTGAACATAACCTGTCCTCCCTGGGGCTCAAGCCTCGGGCTCGTCTCGGAGGGTGGTAGCTCAGCGGTGAAGATGTTGGACTTGTGATCGGAAGGTCGTGAGTTTAAATCCCCATCCTCAAGGATGTTTGGTGGTGGATGATAAACGCTCATCTTTAATGATGATACAGGGGCTTGAACCCCCAACATTCTGCTATGCTACCCCAAACATTTATCAGTATTACAGTGAACCCAGGCCTCCTGCGGGGCAGGTGAGAATTCTAGCGTTGAATCACAGACGCTGTTTTCACACATCCTTCCTTGTCAGGAAAAGCCGAGGTCAGAGCTCACAGTCAGCCCATGTACGGCCCCCTGCAGCAGATCGGTTCAAGTGCCTTGCTCAAGGGTCCAACAGTGGCAGATTTGTGGTGCTGCGGTTTGAACCCCCCACTTTGTACATTTCCCTTTAGGATGAATAAAGAGTGAGTCTGTCTGTCTAATGACAGTGGTGGACGAAGTACACAAACCACGTAGTTGAGTTAAAGTAAAGATCCACTCTGGCCGGTGAGCACCCGCATTAACAGTCACAGAATTCATTCAGAGCAGATTTTTTAAGGAAAAATTATTTTAAAAAGTTGTACAATTTGATTCGTACAGACATAATCACGCAGTCTGGAAAAAGTTTCTGTTATGGTTACGATTTCGAATCGGACGACACCAGCAGATTTGGGCCCCCAGAGGCGTTCTCTTGTTTTGAGAGGCTTAAAGGTCATTTTTCAGTCGCGCTCATTTCCTGTGCACGCAGGAAGCACGGCGGAGGAAACATTATTTTTTTTTTTTCTTCTTCTGCTGGGTTTTTATTAAGGAAGTGAGTGTGACAGTGTGGCGCTTGTACTTCGATTAGCACCGAAATGAAATTTCAACTCGATAATGAATGCGCCTACTAACTAATAAAAATCCAAAAACTGTGTCAGATACGAGATATTTGAATCTCGGTATAATTTTCAGTACATCGGCATTATGAGAGGAAGACTCTTGTGTGCCTTCGCTGCTCTTTGTTTGGCCATCAGCGAACAAAATAAAAACATTAGCCGCCCCATTTCCTAAATGGTTCTCGATGTCGTGCCGTCGGTGGCCGAAGATCCCTCATCGTTTATGGGTTATTAATAGAATAAGGGCGAATAAGCCGGACTCAGGGCCATTAGGCACGCTAAGAGGGACTTAATTGTTTCCTGAGTGTCTGGAAGTAGGGCCTGTAAGAGGAGGGTAATTAAATTGCTCCCTCCATTATCAACCTCCCCGTTTTGTTGACTCGGATCTCAATTAGGGCAGTTCGTTAGGACACGAGGGCTCGGCTCCGGCTCAGACACGAGTACTTCTGTCATCCGGTCTTTTCTGTCTACTTGCCTCAGACTGAAATTGAAGACGTCGTCTACTGCGGGCGAACGAAAATCGAGTTGTCATGCGATAGGACTGAAATTTTTGAATCCATGCTTTGGAAGAATGTTGGACACACAAAGGCTTGGAAATAATTATACAAAATGCATCAGTTTCCGTGATTTCTATTAAAGGTCGACCGATTGGATTTGACCGATACTAAAAGCTAGTTTGGATCGTTCTTGCTGATTAGCGATTAATCAACAGATTTTTTTTTGTCTGTCTTCGCGTGTAAAAAAAAAAAAAACAATTAAAAAACAGCACGTGGCGTCAGCGGTTCGCCTCTAGAGGCCGCTCTCGTAATGACAGCTACCCGGTAGCTCGGTTTGTATTTTTCCAATAGTTCCAGCAATAAGCTATCGGTGCTGATTAATTAACAAAACCAATGAATCAGTCGACCTCTAATTTCTAGATTATGGCGGTAAAAGTATAGTGGTATAGTTTTATACTGTAGGAAATTTGCATCTACATACTGTGGTTTGTCTAAATGTTTGCGCCGTTTATATAATAATAAATATATATAATTTATATAGTAATACAATAATGAGTATTCTGGAAAAACAATGGTCCTATGTTCAAGCAGAAATCCTACATTTATCATTTTTACGATGCTGAAAAAAGTTTTAACCTTACGGCTCATGGCGCATGTTGTTTTTTAATAAATTATGAATTAATAATTCATTTCTTGTTACATGTTCTCATGTATATGACTACAGAGAAATAACTAAAGAGATCTTGCATGTCCCAATATGTTTGTACTCCAACCTTTCCAGAACGTGAATGTTTTGGGAGTATGTATTGCGCAGTCGAAGTGCCGTGGACCGAAGCCTGGCCGCCGGTTTCACCGTGTTGGTTTTGTCACAGTTCAGTGCTTTCACAGTTTACACTGCACACTGCAGGGTCCCTCTAAACCACGCCACCAAAAAGCGTGTCAATATACACGATGAGCTCATGCGCCGACGCAATACATTTTAAACGAGGCGGATCACAGGACGGCGAACGGCTAGGAGATCTAGGGTGGTGAATGAAAAGCTGGAAGATGTTGTTTAGACGAATAATGAATAATTCGAGGGATCACAATACAGGAGTGGTACACAGAGGCTGTAGCTTGGAAGATTCACCAAACTTTTCTGGTACAGATAGTTTTTAAAATGCATACTGCATTTAAAAAAAAAAAAAAACATGACACTCCATGTAAAATAGTACTAAACTTTATTAAAAAAAAAGTACTGAATCATGAAAATGTGCTAAATAAAATAAACATGAAAATATTATTTATGTTAATAAATAGTGAGCAAAATGAAAGACACACATTTTAACTGAAACAGAAAGTCACACTCCAAAAAAAATACACAGTTGCATCAATGAATTAAAAAAAAAAAAAACACCCTTCAGATTAACAGCACGTGCGTCAGTGATTCGCCTCCAGAGGCCGCTGTCGAACTGTATAAATCAACCTGGAAAAACTATATGTACTTTTTTTTTTGCCTATATTTCTCACAATCAACTATCGAATCTGATGAATCGGTCGACTTCTACTCAAGTGTGCAAATGCATAGTGGAAGCTTAGACCATCTTGCGCAAGAGCAAGAACGATCTATGATCAGGAAAGTAAAAAAGATAACTAACGTAATTAACAATCGGCATTACAAAAACAAATCTGTTAAAAAAACAAGGTCTGAATCATAGCAACATAATAAAAATGCCTTCAGAAAGACTGAAAAGGTTATAAATACACCAACTAATCAGGGACACGATGTAGGTGACCACACCAGGAAAACAAATGAATACCAGGTTGTTTCATGGGTTTATTAATTCGTTCTCACAACAAGGACGTGTTTTATGTACATTAGTGTCTATAAGCCATTCGTGTTCATGCAGCTGAAGTGACTGCGCTTAACTTCAGAACATTTTCGTGAATTCGATGTCAGGATCTTTTAGGTTACTAAAAGGTGGAGGAAAAAGCTGAGCAGTTTTTCGTAATAATGAAGTTCAGCGCCATTTATGATCTTTAATTCCAGCTATTCATCACAGGGGACGTGTTCACTGGCGCAGGACATTTTACCAAATGTAAGGCACGGATCATAAAGCTCAGCAGCAGAGGGACGAAGTCCATTTCCTGCCACACTGGGGTCGGAATATCTGCTGGAATTCTCCTCATACACAGCGCTTGTCAAAAGACACCGGGAATTTAATGGATTTTGAGACACATGCATGTTCCTTTTTTTTTTTTCTTCCAAAAACACACAAATGGATGTTGAACGAGTTGAAGAAAGTTCTGTGGTGTCCAAATTGGCCACTTTTGTCTCTAACAAAAGAAGAGAGACAAGATGTGATCAGACTCCCTCACACCCCACAGTCACACATGGAGGTGGAAGCTTAAGGTTTGAGGTTGTTTTGGAGCAAGGGAAGGTCGAAGACGTATTTGGGTTAGTAAAAGGAACCAACATGGCTTCCATTCCATACTTCAACATCACGCAATTCCATCCGTAAGTGTACATCCGAGGTCTTCAAGCGTTATTTAGAGCGCAAACTGCCTTCTGGAGTGGAATCTGTCATGCCCAGTCACCGCACCTAAATCCTTTTAAAATGCTCTGGGATGAACAAGAAACCTCCAACTAGTGAAGAACAATTTTGGCAAGTATTTTGGCTGAATGTTTGGGGAAATGTTTAGGGTGCGTAAAGCTGCTGTTCGAGCAAAGGCTTTTTTTAGTGAAACGAAAAACATTATGCGATATGATTAAACGGCGGAGTTTGTTGCATTGAAACAACAGGAACATGCGTGTAGTAAATCAATAATCCACTATGTTTCTGTAATAGTTTGCTTACGTTATTGTAATTGTTATGTTCCAGGTGCGAATGAGAAACACGGACCCAGGATTTGGTCTTATCGCGGCTGACGACTCCTTCAGTACAGTACAATCCTGTCTCGGTGTCCTTCAAATGCTTTCGATGTTTCATTTGAGCTTTCTAGAGCCTTTTAGAGCTTTCTACGGATTTGATGATGACGCCACACTCATGGATTAACCGATCAACGTCGAACAGACACAGGTTTCATTTCGATTCATGTTATTTGGTTCAGGCCGGATTTACGGTCAAACATTGCATCTGGGATCATGGCGGTGGGCGCGAAGGGGTGGGAGGCCTCGCCGTGGGATTGGGTGGGTACAAGGGTAAACAGTATTACCCCCCCGAAACGAACTGAAGTCTGACACTCATTAGATTTCCTGGCATATTTACTTTACTGTAATGCTTGCCGTCTGTAATTATGACAAAACTATTATCCAATTAGGCAGTTAGCTGATTAGCCCATTAGACCAGTCGATACAGGCAGGACAAAGCCACGAATATTACATCAGTGATTAGATATTACTCAAGCAAATCAGACATGATGTGCAATCTATAAAATCTGAGGCAAGCCTTCATGGCACTGCTTCGGAATAATAAGTGGAAGTGAAGCCGGCTCGTGTGCTTCCTACTGCTACACGCTCAAATCGAGGGAAATCACGGAGTAATGTCGACGCAAAGCTGTTACACGACTAGAAAACTGGTACAATTCCCAATTGGAAAATTTCACACACAAATAATGATGCTAGCTAGTTTTTAGTCGTATTTTAACCTGAGCTAATACCCAAGTTTGAGGTTTTTATAGTTCATTTAGTTTCAGGTTCTGCAATATTATTTTTGACTCGACAGCAAAATCAAACAAGCTGGCAAGAAACGAAAAACGAGAAAACCTTTTACGATTTGTGTGAAAAAAAAAAAAAACAAACATGGATCACACCCAATCATTTTGTCATTTGCTTTTTATTTTCGAATCAAAAACAGAAACTTGACGCAAAGTACTAGAGGAGCGCTGGAGGAAAACAAAACAGCGACCAGCAGGGGGCAGAATAGACTTTTATCCCCTATAGTTATCGATCGTAAAAAAAAAAAAAAAAAAAAGTTGATCAATTGATCTGATCAGCAGTTCTATTTATTTTTTCCGTGTCTCCTGTCCGTCCAATCATACGCATTTATGTTAATTATTTAGCTAAATATGTGTCCGTGTACGTATTATTCCCCCCCCCATAAAGCACCGCAACGAGCCAAACTGATTGTTAATGTTAATGCATTACTGTCATGTCGCAATGTTACCAATATTATATTAATTCAAATTTGACCTTTATGGAAGGAGTCTCCATTTCCAGTTTCAGAGATTTGCGACCTTGATAGCGTTCGCATGAAGGCTAGTTAAATGCACGCTAATGCTAATTCTGCGCTACAAATTCGACCTTGTTACACGGCGGAAAAATAAAGGATCATTCCAAAAAAAAAAAAAGAAAAGAAAAACACATCAAGTGGTTTGCGTTGCTCTGAGGAGTGACACGAGGATTATACGGTGTCATGTCTGTGACTGAGCACTACAGTGGGGATTATGGAAAAAAAAAAAAGAAAGAATAAAAAAAAGTGATTAATCTTCATTCCCAGACAAAGTGAAGAGGTGACATGGAGGATCTCTCGCAGGACCGAAGTCCCGTCAACAGCTGGTAATTAAAGCCGCAATAAATCAGGGCGATATTTTTTCATATTTACTGCACAAGAGCTCGATTTCTTTCAGACGCCTCCTGGGAAACACACACACACACACACACACACACACACACACACACACTAACACATACACACACTAACACACACTAACACATACACACACTGGTTGATTTTGAGGGCACGTAGTCGGAGGCCCATACATTATCCTGTCTCTTTATACGTCCTCAGAAAGCGAAGTCTCCAGGATCCGTCACCGTGGCAGGCAGGTGGTCCTCGTACGAGCGCTCAGACAAAAGAGGACGCCGTGGCAGGTCCCGGATCAGCTGGAGACGCTCTGCGTTTGCTTTTCGGCAAGTCCGTGAGTAACTTTGTTAATGGGCTCTAATTTGGCCTGGAGGGAGAGCTTGTGTGAGTGTGTGTGTCTAAGAGCGTGTTTTGGGGGGGATTTTAAACGGAACTGGCGGCGTCTACGGTGCCAGAAACTACAGGCCATCTGCTGGGGGACTGCAGGAAGCCGCTACCTGCTGACAAATACCAGCTGCTCGTAGCATGGAGTGCTAGAGGAAAATAAAACAGCGACCAGCAGGGGGCAGAATAGACTTTCATCCCCTATAGTTATTGATTGTAAAAAATAAAAAAAGTTGATCAATTGATCTGATCAGCTGTAATTACTGTCATATCGCAATGTTATCAATATTATATTGATTCTAATTTGAACCTTTATGGAAGGAGTCTCCATTTCCAGTTTCAGCGATTTTAAGATCGTTTCGACAGTCCTCAGGGCGTAGGAGATAAATGATCCATATGTCCATATATCCATAAGCCATATGTGGTTCTTCTCCATAAAGTTTGTTCACAATTGTATACGACGTCTTTGAGAAGCATGAAGTTTCTTCTTCACTTGAACCAGGCGATCCAAACCAACGCCCCTGTGCATGAGATCCATGAAGATGGGCTTTCTCCTGCGATAGAGCACGAATAAACTAATGTGAACGTTGATTGCACTTCAGGGGACTGAATGTGGAATGTTCAGAAAGAAAAGGTATATATAAATCTTATGTTCAGGTTTCCTCAAACTTTTGGCGATATATATATATACATACATATAAATATGAATAAAACACTCTGGGTTGTACTGCACTGAGAGAAAAAAAAGATTGTTCTGTATTTTTCTTGACCCAATATGGATACAGTGGGTAAAGAATTGGAGATGAGGACCAGGACTGGACCTCAGCTGTGCTCTGATGTAGAGCTGTTTATTGAAGCCCGGACCATTTCGCACAGCCTGAGCTGATTTCTCCTCGTTGTTTTTTTTTTTTTTTCTCTTTCCACATTCTCTCAAGGCTCACGTCCATGTTTATCATTCCGCGTTGCAGTCCCCACGTTAACTCCTGACTTATTTCCCAGACGCGCTCTCTGTCTGCGCCATCTCGCGCCATTAACTTGATTTACCCAGGCGTCCGATGCCTTCGTGGGTCATCTGTACAGCCGAACGCGACACCGTAGGGGTTTGAGGAGCAAAAAAAAAACCCTGCGAAAGGCTCTCTATGGCCTTGCATGACAAATGGATCTATTATGGAGAGCTGGATTCGGGGGCCTGATGAGGCTGATGAGTGATCCGGTGCCTGCTGCTCTCCCACGTGTACTTTGTTTAACCTCTATGACGAGCGAAAGGCTCCAAAACACTGTCTGGTTGATGATTTTTTTTTTTTTTGAGATGATAAACAGATCTGAAAGGAATCCAGGGCTTCCTGCTGAGCATTGAATTGGTCAGGCTTGTTTTGTTTTTGAGAACGAGAGCAATAAAAGCCGATGCCAGCGGTGAAGAAAGCGTCTCGGCAAACATTGCGACGAGGGGATGGAAACAGCAACGAAAGAGGACGAGAGAGAGAAAGAGAGAACAAACCAAACCTCCAATTCACGAACCATTGGCCCTCGTTTCCAGCAAATTGCCCGAAAAGAACAGACTGCCTGTTACATCAGCACAGCGCTAATGGCCTGTTATTAAAGACATGCATCACACAGTGTCCCTGTGGAGCAGACCCCACACACACACACACACACACACACACACACACACACACACACACAC
>JAAIIK010000393.1:114308-126149 GCA_014706435.1 Silurus glanis
TAGTAGTAATATTATTTTTTAGAAGCAGTAGAAGTAATATTTTTTTTATAAGCAGCAGCAGTATTATTTTTAGAAGCAGTAGTAATATTATTTTTATAAGTGCTGATGGTGGTGTTAATATTACTAACAGTAGTGGTTTTAGTGGTAGTAGAAGTAGAAATAATGTAGACAGTAACAGTTGCAGGATTAATAGTAGTCATGGCAGCAGTAATATTAATAGCTGTAATGCTGTAATGGATGGATTTCTTTCTTGGGTAATAATATTTATTATCCACTCTGCCACTCTGAGGTTTTTTCCCCCCCACGCCTGAGATTCTTCTGCTTTATTACAGTGTAATCTCATAACTGCCACAGGCTGAAGAATTCCGATTCAATAAGGAGAAAGAACTGGATGCTGAACTTCTATTACTCGCTCGCAGCTCATAACACGAGTGTGAATGGGCTTCGAGAGGCTCTTCGACGCCGCTAGGACGATCTGTACATCATAAATATGCGGTGTACTGAACTGGGTCAGACCTTTTAGGGGTACCGGTGCATTGTTTCCACTCTCTGCCACCTGAAAGTCTTCAAGTTCCACACAGAACCTTAGCAGAGCAAAATGTTCTTCTCGTAGACACTTTGAATCCTCAGGTTCTCACAAAAGCGTGACTCGTGGAGATCCGTAAACACGGAGCGCAGGACGCTTTTTAATGAGGCCCACGACCACAGCACTGCCAGCGCCGAACATAACGAAGTGTTTCCAATTACCGCTTTTTTATTTCAACACCTTTTTTTTTTTTTTTTTTTTCTTTTTCTTTTTTTTTTTTTTTTTTTTTTAGCCCCTTTCCTCTCCTCGGCTTCACTCCCTCATGGTGTCTAGTGTCACACTAATTTTGCTGCTGTTTAATGAAGTGTTTGGAGGATTAAAGCATGAAAAAGCGGCACCGTGAGAAATTCCTCGCTAATCATCCTCACTTCCATTCGCACTCTCCTGCGTTTGCCTTCAGAGAGGCAGCAGAGGAACTGATGACTTAAGTAACACTACCTATTTATTTATATTAACGTTTTTATTGGACCGCGTGACATATCTGATTTCACGGGTAACGTTCGGTGGCTGTGTTGGGGTAACTCCACGCGAGTCTGGAACGTTCCATACCTCCGTCCGCTGTAAATTCATTCCCGCCGATCACGGAAAGGTCGTTTTTATCAGGATCATTTCACAACAGGAAGCCAGACTCAGCAGGACGTACGCCTCTGGATTCGGCTCAATCAGCGTGTTTTACTCGCTTCTGATTAATCAAACACCGGAAATCATCCGTCTCCCTTTCCCTCTGTCCTCTACATCTGCCTCCAAACCAACCACCCGCATGTCTTCCCTCACCACATCCATAAATCCATAAAGAAATTATAGAACAATGTTATTCGAAGAAATATTCACGTTTTGTTTTTAAGTCAAAAACACTGTAGTCATTATACGATATTTAAAGTTAAATATCTACATGCCCCTCTATTATATTTCTTCTTTTATTTCTTCCTTTTCTTCCCCTTTTTACTTTGTGCATTTTTGTGTAGGCAGATTGCTCGAGTACAAACTCCGTGCAAAGCTTCCTGCACATAAGACGTCAAAGTGAACTAATTTACTTATCAAATACAGCTGTACTACTACTTCAATCACTAATAATAACCAGAACTAAATGCAGCTTTACTTCACCACACACATCTATAAATGTCCATATGTTCTTTATTTCCATTATAAAATCCTCCTTTAGCATGAAGAACCGCTTGAAGAACTCTCAGCACCAGGACACTTGGTTTCTCCAAAGCATTCCAACCTACTACTATTTACTAGTTGGAGATTTCATTACAATCCAGTCAAAAGTCTCTCAAATGCCATTAATGTAAATGTACTGGGATACAGGTTTCTGTGTAAGTTTGTCTACATTGAACTTGGCCTCAGATATGGTGTTTTTCTTTTCCCACTATCTTTACAGTTCCCTGTCATCTCCGCGTTCTCAAAGCGCAATGATAATAATCATGTTAAGCAGAATCAGCACATCTCCTACACAAGTCATTTGTGTGTTTGTATAAAACAACTCCTGAAGGATGACCAGTTAAAGTTTTAGGTTGTTTCCAAGCTTTTCCATAAAATACAACTGTATGGAAATGGAAGAGGCCATGCATCATAATATTCTTTTTTCCTTCTTGTTTTCTCCTGATCTCGTCATAAACGTTAATTTTTGTTTATTCGGCATGAGAGGATGTTCGAGAGGCAGCATCATGGATAATAACCACAGCCATTTGTAACAGCAAGCACATGGACGCACACTAACGAGTAAACATCTTTTTTTTTTAATCTTGTGATCACAAAGAAACAAGGAAGAAAAACCTATTCTAATGCGTGCCGTCTGAGGACTTTGTAAAGCTGCCCCACTTTCTCCTTGCTGAATACAAATATTTTTTTTGTGGCACATGCAATTAAATATTACACTTCTAAAATGACAAAGAACAGCCATTTACAGCTCTATTAACTTGTTACCGAGGGAATAAATGACTAATCAAATCTAACTACGGATTGACCTACTAGAGATTTTAAATGCGGCAGCAACAATTACACACTCCGCTTGTGTGTTGAATAGTGGAAATGTAATCACACGTATACTATTACTTGCACCTTCACCTGTTACACGGTAACCACCCTGCGCTAGGGTTCCTGAGGCCTGATTGTTAAACCTGAATAGGCTTGTGAACATTATCTTTAAACCCAGGAGGAATGCGATGAAGCGGTTCGACGGGTCAGTCTCGTTTTCTGCCTTTTCGAGAAGCTTTCGAGAGTTTTTCCCCCCACAGACGTGTTCTCTGGTATTTTGCACACGAAAATCGTTATGCAGACGTTCCTTTGGTGTATTGTTCAACCAAGTGTCAACGAACTTTGTTTGCTCGACCCTCACCGGGTTTCTGTATCGTGTAAGCCGAGGTGACGCAACATTTCCATTCGTGGCGTGCGTATGAGCCTGAAGCTCAGCTCAGCGATGCTGTATTGCATACAGCTTTTGAGGCCTTGTTTCTTGAAGGAAGGAGATTCTACACAGAGGGAAAGCCTAGAACGGCTTTTCCAGTATGGCAACAACCAGGAAAATCAGGAAATTCAGTAAAAACCTTACTGAATTTCCTGATTTTCCTGGTTGTTGCCATACTGGAAAAGCCGTTCTGGTCTTCTAGTGTACTGAGGGTTGTAATGGGGTGGACGTTATCCGGGAACTTTCATCTAGAGAATTTTGGAAATATTCCAAGTTGAAAACCTACCAGGAATTTATGGGAATCAATTAGAAATTTGGGGAAGTGTATATAAACTGTATCATATATAAAAAGAAATATAAACATTTTGTTTGGTCATAAACTCACATGCAAACTAATACAGATAAAAAAAAAAAATTAATAAATTGAGTTGATTGTTAGTATTTTGTTGTTGCACAATAGCGTACACACAGCACAATGTAGTTTTAAACATAAACTGATGTAATATTTATGCAATTCACATCAATGCTTGCAAAGATAAACCTTTTACGACGTTATTTTTTTGGCAGGTTTTTAAGAAATGATGTGTTTATGTTATGGAGAAATGCACAGTGCATGTAGGGGGCGTGGCCTCAGTAACCCTGCAGTAAGTGTGCTTGTGTGCAGGTGATTGATGAAGGTGCGGGGAAGAAATTCAACTGGTTGTTTTAACCAAAATCATCCTATATATCGTAGTTTTCAACTACATTTAAGTTCCCTGTTATAGACTCGCCTGCAATTAAGTTAATTCCCATGGAAAGTTTCCAGTCTTAAAAATTCCTGTGATGATGTAATACCTTTTTTAGTTTGGGGGTAAAATAAGCCAGCAGAATACAAGATGGCGGAATGTTGTTGGAAAATACCAAATAGCTGCACCTTATTAAATCGTACCAAATTCCACTGCCTTCTTACCCACCAGAATGTGCAATATTTTCAGTCTAAATGCCAAAATTCTGTTCATAGCAATGTTGTCAGTGGTGATTTTATTGATGGTCACCAGTGGCGTACGATTTTTGCCTTTAAACAGCAGAATTTTCTTTATCAATTTGGTGCCATCGTGACAAAAGATGGTCAGCAACAAAATTTGGGTGGTGTTAGAAATTTTGTAAATGTTGTTAGAACTTTTTTTTTTAAGAGCGAAAGCATGCTAATGCATGGGGGAAAACTTTCGTGTTCATCTGAAGCGTTTCTCTGGACCGCTTGATTTCCAGATGGTGCTGGTTGATGAAGTAAATTACACAGAACATAATGATTTTCCAGGTTCGTTGGAGGAGGATCGTCGTCGGTGCAGCAGTATAGTTCAGAATAGAATCTCAGGCCTCCGAGGCATCATCAGCTCATCTACGCTTAGGGAAATCGCAGGAGCTAATCACTGGATTAAGTCAGATTGAAAACAGGAATGGCAGGCAGGACAGGCTGTGCACAACCGATTCAAATACAGTCTGCTATTCTCATCTTCTATTATACAGTAGCAAATATGTAACTTCCCACATAAAACAATTCCTCTCTCTGCTAACATCTGGCCAGCTGGGGTGGATTTCTAAAGCTCTTCACGCTCTGATAGTTTTTAACGTCCTCTCTGGTCATCAACAGGAAAAAACACGCCCTCCATCAAAGCAAATTGTTTTTGCCTTTCTATTGTTTGCCCTCATGCCGCGTTTAAGCAGAACCTGTAACTTCAGCTCCAGAAGTATTGGCACCCTTTGGTGAAGGTACAAAAGCTATACATTTAAAAAAAAAAAAAAAAAATCTGGGTCAGTTTATTGATTTTAAAAAGTCTAAATATATTTGGAAAGAAAGTAATTTTTTTTATTTATTTATTATCAAATGATCACAATTATTGGCACCTGGAGAAATTCTTATGGAGAGAATGTAACAGCTCCATTTGACATTTTCTTTTCTTGGAACATTTTGTTTGCCTGAGGTTGCACAGATGTTGGGGTGCCAGTCGTTTTGGAACATGGGTCTTTGTTAAAAAACCAAAAACAAGTGTGCCAACAATTCTGGAGTGGATTTGGTCTGTAAATTTTTTTTTAAGTAAATAAATAATAATATATTTTATATATATGATATTTTCAATGTGTGTAAAAATCTATTCTGTAAGTATATCAATATTCTTAGGAGGGGTGCCAAAATTAATGGTGACTACATAGAATTATGGCACACTTTTATGCCATTTTGCTTTAATACTTATTCAGAGCCAGAATTATCTCATTTATATAATTGTACAGTTGAGGGTTTTTCCCAGAATGTTTGGAAGTTTGGTGGTGCTGGGATTTGAACTCACAGCCTTCCGATCAGCAGTCCGACATTTTAATAACTCAGCTACTACATTACAAGTAACTGAGCTAAAAAAAAAACATAAAACATAAACTAAAAGTAATAACCCTACTGCATTTATACACAATTCTTTTCCCATAATGCATTGCAAGCTGTCCTTCACCTCCTGCCAGCTGCTGGAACAGGAACTCAAGACGCTTTGCTAATTTGAGCCATTGTTCCCGACAGGATGGGGAGTTTCTGGTGCGGACACATCATGTGGAGTACGCCGATGGGGGGATTCTCGACCCCGACGACATGCTCATGGACCTTCTCGAGGACAAGGACAAGGTAAGACAGATGGACAGATATGGACATTATGTCGGTTTACCGTTCTCAGTTTTTGGTCGTGTGTCCTTTTTTTTCGAAACTCGTGCATGTGTTTGGGGTGGGAGGAGTGAAAGCTGCCACTTCCTGTGCTTCTCATTAAGCATGAGTGAATCAACTACACACTACTGAATACTGTTCTAGTATAGTATATTATATTCTACTGAATATTACACTATATAAATATAATATTATTCTATACTGTCGTGAAGTATATTAGCATAATTTTTTTTATATCGAACTGAATATTGAACTTGAAATGCTACTATTATATTATACTATACTACAATGTACAATATTATTGACTATATAATAGAATAATTCTTTAAAGTCCTATACTGCACTGCACTCTATACTGTACTATACTAAGCATACTAATACTATGCTATACTGCTGACTACTTAGCTTTGAAATGCTAGTATGTTATGCTATACTTTACCATGCTATACTATAATCAAACTAAAATATATAAATATTATTATTTTATAACCTCTGGAATTATTGTATACTAATCCCTTCTATACTGCTGACTACTGACTGCTCACTATACGCTATATTATGCTATAATTAACTATGATAGAAGTATCCTTTACAGTCCTGATATATAGTATATTAATGTAGGCTATTGTACTGAATACTGAATTACTGAAATATACTATAATACGGTGTACAATACTGTAATATAACCTAAATAATATCATTACTGTCCTGATGTCAGATTGCCAGACTACCGAGTGCTGAATTTTTCTAATTCTATTATACGTTGTAACATACTAAATTCTAATAACATTAGCTTTATGAAATTCTTAAGCCATACTGTCCTGATATATAATTTGGTATAATCAGCTATGTTATATCACTGAGGAATGACATTCAAATCTCGCACCACCAGTTTATCGGGGAATTGCATTTGCCATATAACTCATGAGTTTGGCAGATTTTCCTGGTCTCTCACGGAGAGCACGATAGACCGAAACACATATAGGGAACAGTACAGAAAGTAAAGAATGCGGTGACGTGTATCTTTAACTCTGCCTCTTTTGTGATGTCATGTGACACTTCAACCAATAAACTAGCAGAGAAACTACACACAGGCTGCGCTACTACAGAACTGTTTACTGTACAATAAATGTGATACAACTGTATTTCTACCAATTTACACCAAATTCATCTCGCTATATTCTTGCAAATGTTTTCTGTGTTTAAAGCATGTGGGAGGAGGATTTACGGCTTAAACAATACAAAAAAACAACATTTTTGAGGTGGTGTCTGTTTATCGCAGGTTTTCGTATATCGCAGGCGGTTTTGAAACGCAACCATAAACAGGGGATTACTATTTACTAAACTGTACTATGCTCTACTGTACTATAATATATAAATCAGCTCTTGTTTTCACTTTCACTATAGCAGCTATAACCAAACAATCCTCCAGCATTCTCGCTTACTGACTAAGAGAAAAACTAATTATTTGCAGTAAATAATTAAATTATTGACTATACTTTGTATTAGAATTCGCTTCATATGTAAGCAGTTACTACGTCAATATGATATAAAAATATGAGAAAGGGCACTTAAATATAAATTTCGAACAGATGGGAACAAAGCAGTAGTGCAGTGACGGACACAAATCTCAGTGCTCACACATGATGGTTTGCAGTGTAAGACTGGATTTCAGAATCTGATAACCCGGCTCCTGTTTCTGTGCTCTTTATCTGCTCGTTTGCTGGTTACATGCAGCGATGCTAATCTTCTGTCTCTCACGAACAAGCACTTACACACACACACACACACACACACACACGCACACACACACACGCACACAGGACACAGGACAAACCTGTTGGATCGCAGTCCAGGAATGCACAGAGTTTCACGACCACGTGTAGACCTGCTCAGCTGGATCGTCCTGGCTAGTCAAGAATTTTGTTAACCTGGATTCATAGAAATATGCATTAGGGTTGCGTGTTTGATAGAACTACATTAAATCCAAGAAGTAATGATTGTTCTGGAAAAAGGTAGATTTTGCCAGTCACAAGTGATAGAAATGGATGGATGATATGAGCCATTTCTTAGCAAAGTGTCAAAATGAATAGCAAAGGGGTTTGAAGTTAAATTTTAGTATGAATATCTGGAATGATTTACATTTCATATAAAAAAAATAAAAAACCTTGTTTGCATCCCATTCCACATTTGCTGTTACAATAATCTCCACTCTCCTGGGAAGATGTTCCACTAGATTTTGTGTTGATCTGTGAGATTTCATTCAGTCACAGGCAGGGTAGTAAAGTCAGGTACTGGCGGAGGTGAGGAGGCCTGGGGTGCACGTTCATTGTTCAATGGTTTTGGAGCTCTATAGCAGGGAGACCTTCCACTTCAACCCATGGAAAGCAGATCTTCATAGAGATGGCATTGCGCACAGGTGCACTGTGACGCTGGAACAGGTTTTGGGTCTCCCAGTTCAAGTGAAGGGAAAATGTCATGCCACCACATCCAAAACCATAATATATAACGTATATATAATTGTGAAACCAGCTGTGCGATAACATTTTGTGAAAGAAACACATTGCTGGGGAATATATATATATATATATATATATATATATATATATATATATATATTTATATATTTATTTTAGTAGTGGTACAGAGCATTTTCCTTTTATGCTAAACATAATTATATGCTAGAAAGCTACCTGTCGTAGTTTCCTCCACTCCCCAGACATCCCATTGATCTCGAGTACTTTCTTCCAAACTTTATTTTTCATTGTAATGTCTTTTAATGAGCACGAACTGCAGGAGGGCAGTAAGAAGTGCCGTGAGCTTGAATTTTGTAGATTGCTAGTGTTAATGCTAACCATCAGATGTGCAGTATTTCCTGGAAATAAGCGATTAGGCTCCACCCACCCCTTCCCCCTTCCCCTTTTCCACATATTTATTCATAGCCTTTGGCTTTTTTTTTTTTTTTTATGCAAAACACAATCTTTTTATAACAATGCTAATGGATTCTAATGCAATGCGTTATTAAGATTTCCAGCACATTTCCATGTCGAATAATAGCAATCACAGTCAGCAGGAGAGTGATGAAGCACCGAGACGTGAACATACACCATCTAGGATGATGAACAAGCGCTTTCTCGCACGTGCGCCGATGAAACGGTCCTTCGAGCAGCCTCGGCGATCGCAAACGTAGACGTTAATGACGACGCATCCTTATACGCCTTACACGCTTTTGTTCGAACGTCGGACGTGAAGCTAATCAAACACGTTAATCGGCTCTGAGCCTGAGGATTTCGAGGTCTCGCTCTTGAGGTTGATGAGGGTGAAATCACTGTGGCTCCGCCCCCCCCCCCCCCCCCCCCCCCCTCTTTTGCCCCTGGAGCTCAGTGGTGGTTGACCTGATTGTGCCCCCGGCTCATGAATATTCAGCGCAGCATGATGGATGGTGTTAATGCGTGGCGGGGCTGCGGTGGACCGTAGGGGGTGAAAGGTCACGCTGAGATCGGCTGACGGAGAGTTGCGCTTTGTTAATTAAACACTTCGTACCTCCTCCTCTTCCTTTCTCTTTCGCACAAGCTTGCTTTCTTCTCAGCTGAGGATGTTTAATGGAGCGTATCTCTCTCTGTGTATTTATAATAGAGGGCTACATTTTCTCCGACGCAGTGTGATTCTAATAAATGATACTGGCGCACTTTTTTTTTTTTTTGGTAGTATTTTAAATATTTCTGTATTTCTGTGCATTGAGAGTTGATGCAGGTGCTGGACTTAAAGTCCCAAAAACAACTCGGCACTCTGCTCGGTTAGTCACGTCCACACACCATCACTTTCAGAATAGTCCCCATTCACAGCAATACAGTGCTCCTGGCGTTCCTGCCAGTTCTGGAATGTGTCCTGGAAGTCTTCTTTTTGAAGCACCTTCTGCGATTTGCGCCGGGTCTCTGCAGCGGTGTCAGTGCTCAGACAAGCACCAGTTACACAGCTCCAGATGTACCGGACGATGTCTTTTGGCACACGGACTAATGAAGTTTGGTGTTCCCTGCGACTGTGTGTGCCATCTGTTGGCGTGTTACAAAACTAGCCTCGAGACTTTTTGGTACCACCTCGTATGACGATGTTAATCATGGTTAAATCTAACCAGCCACTTGCTCGAATTTGCAGCTTACATTTTCTTATTAATAATTAGAAGATCTGGAAACTGTATATCATTTATAATAGTGTTCTTGACTTTTTTTTGTTTTTTGTTTCCACAGTCACGTAAGCGTATCCTCCTGATTATCAATCCGCCTCTGCAAGGGTTCGGATAAAAGGTCAAAGCAATCGGTTTGCATTAAAGATGAGAGATGTGTTTGTGATACATGAAACCTGACGACAAAGCGAATGTTGTGCAGGCAGTTCAATCGCCCCCAGGCCACGCCCCCTACTAGAATAGGTCTTAATAAAGAATTTAATTTGTACCAGAACCCTGTGTGTGTGTGTGTGTGTGTGTGTGTGTGAAGGATTGTTGTGTACATCATTACCCAGAGTTCAGTTGTCCACTGGGAATCCGACATAATCGCAGTAGACGTCATCATGCATGGAGTCTCAATCTTCAGTCTTGACCACTAAAATCCTAGAATGCAGGTTAGAGGGATCTCTGGCTCATAGAGAGCCTGTTTAGTACTAAAACCAAATCCATGTATGTGAACACGTTTGAAAAAGACGTGTCCTTTTACAACATACAGAAAGCACTCGCATGAGCATGCAGACTGAGCCCGTGAAAACATGTCAAATATGGAGGTGGAAGCTTAATATTTTGTCACTTTGGGGTAAATTGTTTGTCAAATTTTGTGTAATTTTCTGGTCAATTATTGGTAAAATTTGACATCATTCTTTTGTAAATTATTGGTTAAATTTGACATCATTCTTTTGTAAATTATTGGTTAAATTTGTGATAAATGATTGCAGACTGCCTCACTGCCACACTCAAACAGGGAGGTGGAAGCGTAATGGTTCGGGGTTGTTTTGGAGCAGGGAAGGTTGGAGACCTGGAATAATGAACCAACATGAACTACCATTCCATACTTCAACACCATGCAATTCCGTCTAGACTGCAACTCATCTGAACCGACTTCACACACACACAAAAAAAAAAAAAAAAAAAAAAACCCTGAAAAGTTAATTGATCCCCTTATAATATAAAAATGTTTTTATTAAACCTAAAGAAGAAAAATCCCAAAAGCAGATTTCTTTGGAGGCATTTTAAGAAAGACATTGTGAAAATGTAAAGAAAAAAAAAAAGACAAAATAAAGGCAAGGCAGCATCTTTTTTAATCTGACCTGACATTTAAAACCAAAATCCTGTCTAATAAAGAAAGCATTCAAGTTCATTTCGGAAGAAGTCTAATGAAAGTCTGCTCACTTCTGCTAATTTGCCTTTTAATTAGCCTGTTTTTTATGCTAACACTGGATCTAATTGGTTTTAGCATCTGGAAATTGCTCTTTATATCAGCAGCTGATTCATTTCATACCTTGGCTTCAAAGGCCTAAGGCTTCTCCGGCCTCTATAGCGAATCTTGGTCATCTTGGTAATGTTTCACAAGGCAGAAAAAATGCATTAGCCATGCTAATTAGTGCTAATTGGAGAGCTCATTAAGGTTTCCTGGAAATATTGTACTCGCACTCGAAAACAGCTAATGCAGCATCAAAATCATCGAGATCTTCATCAAAGGCCACTAATGAAAATGAAAGCTCTCGTGTGTGGTGAGAACTCTCACGTGATTGCATGAGAAATACAGATTTATAATAATTTTTTTTATCATCATAAAACATGTTGATATGTACTTTCGATTAGCATCTATACAGGCCAAGAGGCAGCACTTAGCCTCACTCGTTTTGGAGTACTCACTTCTTTATGCTTGACTAATGAGGATCTCTGAATGGAGCCTGATTGCAGGATGAGGAAATGTATCAAGCATTGTGTGGTTGCAGATGAACTAGTGTTTAGAGCCTGTCACATATACATTTTATTCGAAAGGAAATTGTTTTTGGTAGTCCTGAATAGATAGAAAAAAGGAAAAACATTGAAAGTTAATTGTCTAGTTTTGTGTCATTCTGTGGTAAATTGTTGGGATTTTTGTGTCATTCTGTGGTAAATTATTGGTTAAATGTATACCATTCTGTGGTAAA
>JAAIIK010000393.1:152959-165754 GCA_014706435.1 Silurus glanis
TGTGTGTGTGTGTGTGTGTGTGTGTGTGTGTGTGTGTGCGTGCAACGCCTCACAAACCATTACACCCCCAAAAACCCTGACTACATGCTCACCATTTAAACCCAGCCATTTATTTTGTGATTGGACGGATCAGATTTATTCAGGGTCAGGAATATGAACAGATCCAGAACAGGAACTCACTCTCGCTGTGTATCTCCTCACTTCCTGTCATGTTAATCATTATTCACTTTGCTGAAGGAGCATCCTTTATTTGTGTCTGGCAGAAAAGGCCTCGCTGCATCGCGGAAATTAGCAGACAGTCGGGAAGGAAGCCTCGCAGCCGAGCGACGCCCATCCTGGTCTAGACTCGATTAGAGCAAGGGGTTTTGCGGGTCTCGCAAATGCTGGCAGACTTATATCTCTGTTTGTGAGCATCACGCCCTCTCTTTCTGTCTCTCTGTAGAGAATCAGGACCTGATAAGCTCAATGATCCTTCAGCCCTAAAAATATTATTGGTCGTTAGTTTCTCCACTCTGATCCGCCCCCTTTTTGCCTTACCGTTTCCATAGTAACAGCTTGTAAACGTAAACTAAGTGCCTGTTTTAACGGGATCTCGTGCTTTCTGGTTCCTCTTCATCACGACAGGTTTTCAGTTTGATGGCTCACGGTTTTGTATGCGAGGCGGTATCAAAAAGCTTCGAGACTAACGGTGTAACTGGTGCTGCTGTGACCCACGTGCATTACCACGTCTGCGACTTTATCACAGACAGAACAAAGAGCAAACGTGAAATTCCTGCACGAAACCGGGCAAATCTGCCACGGACATGTTTGACGAGTCATTCGAGGTGTTTCGAGCGGAAGATCATCACTGGAAGACGACGAGAGATCAGGAAGATCAGGAGATAGGGAACCCTCGACCTTTGACGAGCTCAACCCCTGAAAACCGTTCGGCAACTCGTACATTATGGTCGTCGGAGAACGAGCCACATGATCTCACCTCCGAACTCACCCTACTTTTGTCTCCTGTGGATATCACCCTCTTCCCGAACATGAAGATTCAACTCAAAGGTTGCAGAGATTCGGCGCGAATTGCAGAAGATGCCTGATATGCTTCGAAAAAACTATTTTGAAGGTGATAGTGTGTAAACCTAGATAAATAAAGTTCTTCTTGTAAACAGAGCGAGTCTCCACACCTACATGGACGTAATGTAACTATAACCGGATAGTAAGTACAGCTGTAGCGTTAGGGGAGTGGATGAAACCAAGAATGTCTGCGATACGCCCTTACCATAGCCCCGCCTACTTAAAACACACCTGATAGTGACTTAGCAAGCTATGTTTTTAGGCAATTGGGGACAATATTAGCCAAAGCCCTTTACAGAATGGCGTCCTCGATCTGCCAAATGACATTCCACCTTCCGACAAGTAGATCATGTCAGATAAACGAACCCGAACCCCTGCATGAAACCTGATTCAGATAGTCCCCGATTTACGCACGTTTAACTTAGGATTGTTTCGATCTTATAATGACAAAGGCGATACAAATTTTTTCCCCCCGTTTTTGAATTTTTGTATGATGCGATGGGATCGTTAGCTCTATATTCATATTTGAAGGCGTAGCCTATGCGGCGAGGCAGTCGGCGACTCTGGACACAATCACGTTTTTGTGTTTGGAGGTGCAGAGGTCAGCTCGCACATGGCCCAGAGGAAGGAGGCTTCAGGGTGTGGGGCAATTTACTGGTTTCTGTGTCCTTGAGCTTTCATCCCAATAATCTACACACACACACACACACACACACACACACACACACACACACACACACCTACGTCCTGTTCTGCCAGGCACCATTTCAGCCACAGTCACTGATTTGTTTCTAGTTGTTTTTCTTTAAGTTTTTTTGTTTTTTTGAAGGTTGCTTACAATATACGGAGAAATTGTCAAGTTGTCAAGTGCAATTTTTTTGTAGAGACAAAAGTAAACATCCATCATATGTTAGTGTTCCCTTATTACTGAACGAGAAAAAGGAAACCTAACACGAGCGTCATGTCGCCTAGCATAACTGTATTCTCATACAAAGTCTGCACTGTGCTTAATCAGTGTGTTTGGAGTGTGTGTGTGAGGAGCGTGTTGGCCCTCAGGAGATCCGTTTGTGTGATCCTGACTGGAAGCATTGATCCGATCTCCAGAGTTGTTTCTAAATCTCTGTGTCGCTTTTTTTTTCTTCTTTCTTTCAGAAGAACAAACATGGGTCCAGTCTGAGGTCTCAGAGCCCAGAGCCTCGTTTTGTGTGTGTGTAAGAGATGTAGTTTGTCGAAAAGCTGCCTCAGGGCCTCACTTTTGTTCATTTAGGATCGCAATTTGTAATTTTTCCTCCTTTTCTTATTATGAGTTACCCAGGATTATTTTATATAATTGACTTTTATATATAATGCTATGTAGAACACCCGGCGTTTATTTACTTTTACTAAATGCAGAATCAACCAATTGATTTCTCCATTTGTTTAAAATAAAAAAAAAAAATCAGTTCCTGACAACACATCTTGTACGCAAATTTTTTTTATGTTTGTTTTTTATGATGTTTTTTGGCTAATTCGAAAACATTTTCCTTAATTGTATGCAAGACCAGTTTCCTTAGCAACAAATCTGCCTTCTGTCATCCAGAACGTTCTACAAAGTAACTGACTCTCCGTTTCTCCATTTCTTCTTCCATTTCTCACTCATTAGTCAGTACACCCCGACATCAAGAATGTAGGGAATAATCATAAATATAGAAGAAATGGTTTAACCACTCCAACACTTCTCACACCCCATTCTTCTTACTAGATGATGCTCACAGAAAGGTTATTCTACCTTTCGCAATGGCATGACCTCCTGATCTTGCTCTTCCTTTCATGTTTAAATGGAGTCCCTCCACCCTTTTACCCTTTTCACTTTCACCGCTCTCATCTCTTTTCATACCTTCATCCATCTTTATTCTTAGCCACAGTGCTTACCTCCCCCAAGAGAAAAAAAATCCACCTCGTTTTTGTTTTTCAAATTGTGAAGCACAATAATAACAATGGTGGTTTGTTGGCCTCAGAAAGGAGAGGTTCCTGGTCCGATCCTGTCCGAGGACGGCCGAGAGCAGCTGATGTACGAGATCCCCTTAAACGATTCGGGGTCAGCCGGACTCGGGGTCAGTCTAAAGGGCAACAAGTCCAGAGAGACGGGCGAAGACCTGGGCATCTTCGTCAAGTCTATCATTCATGGAGGGGCTGCTTTCAAGGCAAGTTGTGTTTCCTTTTAATGTATGTCTGAGGATGCAGGCCATGGTATAAAGACTACTACGCTACTACAGCTGATTAGCATGAACTAGAAAAACCCCCACAGCATCAGCCTCATTAATCCTAATTAAAGTTTCAAAAGCTGGAAGTGCCAAGGGACGTTTAGCAAAACGGGACCTTCTCTAGAGACGGCTCCTGGGAGAAAAGCTCTTGTCGACATGCTGAGTCTGTCTCAGCGTGAGCTCATTTCTCCATTACAGGCTTCTTCAGACAGGTCAGCAGCACTGTTCGCTGGTTAATGACCCGACCTAAAGGTCAATCATGAGCAGAAAACACTCAGACGACAAGAGGGTCTTTAGCAGCTCTGGTGGCTCTTTAGCTGCTAATCTCTTTTGTGCGCAGCTCCTCCTCTTTGTCCAAGTTCTATTTCAACTAGTGCAGCTGTGGGCCTTAATCCAATTCACTCCATTCCTGTCCGATTCAACAAAGCACACACTCCTGTCTGAAAAGAGTCAGGAGCATGAAAGCATTAATCTTTCAAGCGCACAAGCTAATCTGAATATCAATATACCTGCAGCGATATTCAGCAGATGCAACCTTTATCGCTTGCCTTCGTTTGGCTCACTGAATACATTGGAATGCTTTTCATTCATTTCTGGTGTTTGTAATCGACTGGTTTTAATGAATAACACATCAAAGGTTTGTCGATTGCTGAATTGTATACTTCCACTAATCCCACCTCTTTCTTACAACCAGGATGGACGCCTGCGGGTGAACGACCAGCTCGTGTCCGTCAACGACGAATCCCTTCTCGGTAGATCCAACAACGATGCCATGGAGACTCTGAGACGTTCTATGTCAATGGAAGGGAATCTGCGAGGAACCATCCAGTTAATTATCCTCCGAGCTATGGCGCAGTCCCCCACCCAGGTACGCTCGGTCCTGTTTGCCAGTCCTCATCCACAGGTCCCTTTGCACCACGGCTTTCGCAGGAACTCGGAGCCGGAGCCTCGGAGACTCATCAAATGCTACTACCACTATGGATACTACAGGCTCTCAGGTGGCCTCTGAGTGCCTCTGGTTTGACTAGACAATTTATGTCCAAACTTAATTTTGTGTAAAACCCCTCAGTTTACATCCTTGTAAATAAGGTCCTAATAATGTTTTCTACATACCTGCTCACACTGTTCCCTCAAAGAGGGACTTTCTATAATACAGGACACTGTACTGTGTATATTTTGTCCTCCCACACTTAGACTTAAACAGTTTCAGGATGTCTCTATATCTCAGGTCCCGTATACTGGCTTTATTCACAGAGCAATGTCCTCAGTCTTCACGTCCAAATAATTTGTCACTGTATATCAGGTCCTAAAAAATTCACGTTCAAATAAACTCAAGATGCCTCCATATATCAGGTCCATACACTGTGTATTTTCAAGTGGCTAGGTTCTCAAATCTTTCAGAAGCTCTGTGTATCGTAAAACCGTTTCAGAATCTTGTATAACACTTTCCCATAATGCAGGTCCAAACAAGTTAAGGATCTCTTTGTATATCTGGTCCCAGCTCTGTATTTCCTTACAGAAATGGAGTGCAGGTACAGAATTTCAGGAGCTCGCTGCATATGTGGTCTGCACAATTCAGCAGAACTCTGTTTATCGTGTTCTTATAATGAAGGTTTATATCTGTAAAGCAGGTCTCCACAATGCAAACCGAAACTATTTTAGAAGGTTTAGAAGGTCCTATGAATATCAGGTCTCCACAATGCAAGTCTAAACACTTGGAGAAGGTCTTTGTTTATTAAAGTTTTCTTACCCTTTCTGTACTGCTAATTTGCACATAATACATTTTCTGCCCTTTTTCTGTTCTAATAATATGTACAAAATTATAATTTTGATATGCCATATATTTTGTGAATACAGTGGAACCTCGATACTCGCAACCTTGACAACCGCGGCCTGCATAGTTGGCGACTTTTCATTTGGAACCGGACTGAGAGTAACTCGCGAAAAATCTGATCTGAATCTGATGCCTGCAAATGGCTCGAAAGTTCGGAGTAACATTTCAAAACAGAGTTTGTACTAATAAATTACATACAAATGTTTGAAAAACTTTATTATAATTTTCTTAATTTCACAAAGTAAATAAAACATTTATGACAAGTAATTCACAGTTTTTGTTGTTTACAGTACATGTACAATTCCCCTTAAAAATGAACCAATTTTTTTTTCTTACTCGAGGGGTCATAGAACGTAACCCCTGTGAGTATCGAGGTTGCACTGTTTCTTTTGCTTTTTTCCCCTAATTTCTTGAGCTCTTTACTCTACTGCCTTCCTCCTTGTACCTGCTTGTTCAATAAAAAAAAATCTCAAATTTCTGCATGCTCTTTGTTTGCTTTTTTCCCCCCTTTCTTTGTTCCTGATTCTTTCCACTTGGTTTTATAGTGGGCCTTTTTTTAAACACTATTCTTAACTATATTTTTCTGATGAATTCCTGAATTGCAGACATTCAAATGACAGGCAAATATTTCCATTTTCGATTATGTTTTAATCATTTCAATTATAGTGTATCCTAGTGACAGGTGGTCCAAATTATTTTGAGCTGGTTTGCTTTTATATCCTCAATGCAGCCTGTCCCACTTGACAGTCAAATCTGCATCAGTTCTTCAGTTCCACTTCGGTTTATTTTACGCTGTTGGGCAACAACTTTCTAGTTGCCAAGTCGGATGTGTCTAAACTCCTCATACATAATGTGGATTTTGGACTTAAGTCTCAAACCAGATGTCTGTATTTCAAAAAGCTTGTAAGGATAAATGCGTTTCAGGATGCATGCAATGACCAGGATTTAGAGTAAAGCACATTCTGTTAGTTTTAGTTATTTTGCTTCACGTTAACCATTAAGCCGTAAAGCCAAATGTAGTTGTTGTCACCTGAAATGTAGCTCATCATTTGAAAATGTACGAGTTCACCTCAGGGTTCAGGACTCTGACATTATTTATAAAGAGACGAGCACCATGGGAGGGCATTAGCCTATCATGTGCCCCATCTACCCTGAGATGGATGGTGATTGGTGCCCTGAAGAGCTCCTCGATAAAACGAATGTGTCGACTGCGATGCGTTCACTTAATCGCATGGAGGCAGGCTGATCAATACGCCATTAATCTTGCGGGAAAGTGGCACGATAAGCGAACACGCAGGAGTCCAGACACTCCAGACGGGTTCTGAACCCCATGATGCCGTCTGTCTCGTTGAAACCCGAGATTTGTTTAATGAAAGCGAAGGCACCGGATTCAAAATACCACATTACAGAACATTGTCAAGCAGCCAAGCAAGGGTTCCTGTCAACTTTCATCCCATTCACTGAGGTGGATACATCACAATTTTCTCAATGGGCCTCAAGTCGCTAATCAGATTATACCACGGGTTGTTTGGATAAAAGGTCGCCTCTGAGGTTTAATGAAAGCATGCCTTGGGCTAGCCTGAGGAAATCTAACCTCATGTCACCCTTATGCCTGCCCCAAAACTCCAGGAAGGCAGAACAGGCCTGAGTCTGGGGTCTCATTTTGGGGTCTTCTTTTGTTAGTTCTTTGTCCTCTGCTACAATAGTCTGATTAAGACACAAAGCTTTTGAAGGCATTAGGGGGGTGTATCTGAGTGCTTGTAGCACTCAAAGAGGACGCTCGTCAGAAGGATGGGGTGACCAACGTCGAATATTTATGCCGGATAACGCGCCGAACCAGCCAACCAGCTCCTCTGCTTCTGATTGCCGTCTGCCTCGCGTCAACTCTTGACGCCCCCCTATGTGGCAGCATTGGTGCGAGATGGAGAACACCACGATCGCCTCGCCCCCGTCAGCACAATGATCAGAGCAAACGCCTGAGACAGGACTGGAAAGAGCAACCACCACATCCGTAGATCTCCATAGAAACGCTTCTGTTTCTCTTTTCTTTTTGTGCTCTCGCTGTCAAGCACTACAGCGAGCGAGATATAAATAGCGTTGCACGTTCAAGGAGTCATCATCAGCGCTAATGATATCCCTCTACCTGAGGATCATCCCTGCTCACTGTCTAGCTCGTCCTTTGTCTTTGTGTCGTGCGTTCGAGACAACTTTGATGCGCCATCCGTTGCGCCGTCTCTGTTAGCAAGGGGGCTAATAAAGTGTGTGTGGTAGAAGTAGTCTGACTAGAGTCGACGCTGTCTAAATCCACTGGAGAACTCTCCTGCTGTGTGTCCTCCCCCTGACAGCTGCACATCCTCATAAAAAGACATCAGCCACCAGCAGAACCTGACTAGTGCTGTCTGATGAGCCTGGTGGCTAAGGACAAAAAGGGATGCCATTTTTCGGGCTAAGAACACGCTAGCAATAAACTCCTCATGCTAAACTGAGATGTTATAACCCACTCGAGCAATCCTTATCTCATCATCATTCACAACTGTTAAAAATGAGCCCAATGCGCCATGAATTGCAGCAAGAAACTGTAGACCAGGGATCCCCAGACTATGCCCTCCCCACACACACATTTGGAACAATGCCAGAGACATATTGTAAATATGTTTAAATCATATCATATCTGTATTTGCTAATAAAGGTTTGCTTTTAAACTAAAAATGTACCTTAGTTATTAATAGAGGTCAAGGCACCGCTAATTGATCGCTGGAACTATCAGCTATTTGCAAAAATCCATACTGATTGTTTTTCCGGGTTTCCTGTCTGCTGTTATAAGAGCGGCCTCTAGATGCAAATCACTGATGCTGTTTGTTTTTACGTGAGAGGGCGCGCTGCACGGAGAGGGCTATAATATATTTATAATTTATAATGTATTTATTGTATAATTCTATTTATTCTTTAACATGTTCATATGTGTTTCCTTTAGCACATTTTCAGTGCTATTTTATTTTACTATCCATTTATCAGTTGATTAATTGGATATCAGAGAGTACAATCGACCTAGCGATCGGTATCGGCAAAATCCACAATCAGTCGAGCTCGAGTTGTTAACATAGACTCATTACTTGTTCGATTCACCCACCAACCACACAAGTTAGTACATTTATGGATTTTATTAGCAATAAATATGAAAAAATGTCATCAAGAAAGTAATAAAAGAAGGAAAATTAGGTGGCCCTCACAGAAAAAGGTTTGTGGGCCCCTCAAGTAGAACCTCAGAGCATGCATTTCTCAGTGCTGGCTGTATTGAACTGCTACGTTTTAAAATCTAGTTTCTTTTCAGTGTCAGGAGTAAAAAAGACTTTCCGAGGTATTTTTTATGGAAATGATGGACCGATCATGCTAGCCCTTGCTATTTGAACGCATTGTGGCTCGTAGCGCATGCGGCGACGCAGCAACACGCCGAGATGCTGGCGCCGGAACCCGGTGATGAAATGCTCACGTGAGCGAAGCAGCTGCCTGAACCGTATGCTGTCTGTTCTGGATAGTCAGCTGGCGTTCCTCCAGAAACGAAAAGAAAGCAGCGAAGGATAACGTTTACATTTTTCGGGGACGTGCTGTAAGAAATGCGGTAAAAAAATTCAGAAATCAGGTCGTGATTGCTATTTGGAACCACTGGATGAGGGCCGGATTCTCCCTGGAAATCCAGTTGAAGGTTTTCTGGCTCGCCTTCACTCACTAAAACTGTAATTGTAGCTGCAGAACTCGCTGTGTCTGTGTTTCACACATCTCCAGCCTTTCCTGTTTGGGAAGTCCAGAGTCTTGCTGACAGAAGCAATGGACTACTCGCTCTCGCTCTCTCTCTCTCTCTCTCTCTCTTCTCTCTCTCCTTTTTTCTCTGCCTCCAACATCAAATTCATACAGCTTTCCTTCTCCAGCAATTCCTTTCTTCACTTTATATTTACACGGACCATGACAAGATGAGGCTGAAGTTTGCGCTATAGGCAAAAAAATAAAAATAAAAATAGATGGATAGAGTGTATATGAGGATGAATAGAAACCAGAATGCATGCATAAACTGAGTGAATCAATTTCTTTGATGGAAGGACTGGGTGATGTATAGAAGGGTATAAAAGATCAATATATGGGTGTCGTGAAAGAATAAAAATGAAGGAAATGAAGGATGGAACGCAGGAAAAGATGAATAAATGTATAAAAAAATTAGAACCTGAATAAAAGGGAATGGATTGGCGAATTTGGAAAGGAAATTAGTGATGAATGGGTGCTAGATGGATAGATGGACAGAAACATTGAAATTAAATTGAAAGGATTCAGAAAGAGTAAAGGAGGAAAAATATAAATGTATATATTAATAGATGGATGAATGGAATGTAGGATGGATAGTGTGAGTATGAGGAAAATAGATGAATGTGAGCAGATGGATATAGGAGTAGAATTGGAACCTCTGTAAAGATGAAGGGATGGAGAAGAGAAATGACTCGATATAGTTTAGAATTGGATGGATGGATGGATGGATGGATGCAAAGCTTTCCTACCTGGATGAAAAGATAGAGGGGTGTACAGGTGGATAAATAGATGAATTTTGAAATAAGAAAAAAAAGATTGATGAAAGACAGATGAATGCAGGATCTTTGTTGGTGGATAGATGCATGAAGTAAAAGAGGATGGAAGAATAGATTAAAAATAAAATTGGATGGATAGACAGATGGATAGACGATGGACATTGAGTGAGTGTAAAAGTGGTGCAGCTTCAAAATTATTGGTTAAAAAAAAAATATATATATTATAATATATATAATAATAATTGAATGGTACTCTGGAACCTTGAGCTGAAATCATTGTATTTTCTAAAACGATGCAAAATCTAACGTTTCCAGGAGAGACGACAAGATGGCGGTCAGAGTCGCACCAGAGAGGCTTCCCCGGCTCTGCAGACCCAAAACACCCCGAGTAACGGCATCGCTCAGCACCCTATGGTCATCAACAGCCTCTACGAACGTGTTCCAGGTACCTGCACACTTCATCTGGACCTTTTTTATAATAATTATTTTTATTTTTAAATAATTTTTATAATAATAATTGTTACATTTTCACAATGGAATGAAAGTTGGTTCTGAGCATATTTAAATTAACAGTGTATATATATTCTAGATCGAGTGGGAATACAGTGATACTCTTCGTCCTAAAACAAGTGTCAATTTTCTAAAAACATGACCAGAAAACAAACTTTGATAGAAATAATTGAAAGTTTATATATATATATATGTGTGTGTGTGTGTACACACATTAAATGGAAGTTGATCCTTGCTATTAAGCAAACAATAAGCTTTTAGACTAATGTAAGTATTCAAGCAGCCATTTTGCTAAGAGATGTGTAAAAAAAAATGTATATATATATGTAAATGCTAGCAGCAGTATAATCGTTAGATTTTCCCTCCGCTTTGACGCCGTGAGGTCTGACCTTGAAATCATTAGGCTGATGAAATGGATTCTAAGTGGGCCCTATTTGCATACGGGGCTATTGTGTAGCCGGATAACAAACTGTTTGAAATTCACTCTCTGTTCATCTCCTTGCAGCCTCCAGAGAGCTGCCGTGCCAACACAAAGCCTGCTCTTTTTTTTTCCTTTTCTTTTTTTAAACCCATTGTTTTTTTTTTCAGATTAACGTCTCTTGTCCATCAAAAGTAGCACAAACTTTTTGGTGTTGTATCATACTGTGAATTTTCATCACTACATTATATACACATTATACTCCTGTAGACCCTGAACTCCGATTGTAGCCATGCATCCAGTTCGTTTCTGGCATTACTTATCTACATTATTAAAAAAAAAAACATTTCATGAAATCATCAGCCCAGAATCTGTGTAAAATCCAGACATTGTTTGGTAGAATGCTGTTAAAGTCCGGATTCTTTATTAGTTATCATTGTCTCTCATGATCAGGTCCTGTACCAACCTCCAATGGCAGACCCGGAGTGTATGATGACGACTCAGAGGAAGACGGGTTTCCGTCTCCTCCGTCCGATTTGGAGACCGAGTTCAGCCCACAACAGAGATACATGCAGATCAGGTCGGCCATTTTGTTCTTTTTGTCTTTTTTTTTTTTTGGTCTGATCATTTTGTTACATCCTTCCACTGAACCATATGTTGGAGTTATAGCACTATGACAAAAAATATATATCATAAATATGGTACAAATTGTCCGCAAAACAATTGTAACAAATAGGTAAAAACAGATCATCTGGATTTGACAAGGAAAAAAAAAAATCTAATCAGTGGCATCCATTCAGTACCATGTAATTTGTATTTATACAGAAAAACGTAAAAAATGCAATATCTCAGAAATTTTTGTGAAATCATTTTATTTTAGATTATACTATATCAAAATATCGCCTAGTGCTATTTTGGTCCAATACTGTGAGGGTGTGATGAGGGAGTCTGGGGGCAGGAGAGCTTCCACTCCAACCTACGTAAAGCATTAAGCTGGCTTTTTGCACAGGGGGGTTGTCATGCTGGAGCAGGTTTGGGTCTTCTAGTTCAAATGAAAGTACATTTTCATGCTGCAGGATCCAATGACTGGTATTTATTGGTGTGCCTTCAAATTTGAGGTTACAGTTTGAAGAAGAACCACAATATGGCTGGAAAAGTCATATTGTTGTCATATTGTTGTGCCAATACTTTTGCATATATCATATGACACTATTATGTTACGCTCTGAACATGATGTTTCTACTACTTTCAGCCAATCAGAAGTTCAGTAATAGTAGGACACTTTGTTTTCACAGACCGGAACGAGAACTTGTCTTCAATGCTGGACGTCCGACACATCATCAGCTTCCACAAACGCAAAGACACCCGGAGCGTTATTCACCAAAATCCTCCAAGAGCATGGACTTGGGTAAGAACACACACACACACAATGTCTTGTGTTGCGTTGTGAGGCCCTTCCATCAAACAAATGTTACTCAGAAATCCACTCACCTCAGTAACCTTTGGGGAAACAATTTGGCTCTTTTCTAAGTAAGTTATTTATTTATTTATTTTCTGTTCGAATCCGATGTAACAAAGTTCCCATTAAGATAGGAATATCAGACATGTGCACTTATGGGGACTTTTTGTGAGTCCCCATATGTCAATCTTTGTTTTGGATAAGTTTCGACCAGCCACAATTGATCAACAGATGTTTTTGGGGCGGGCGCATTGCTGATTCGTCCTCCATCCACTAACACGATGCTGTTGATTTTTTTTCCCTATACCTTCGTTTTTTTACTTATTAAATATGAACAAAAACACGATTTCTTTTTTCTTAATTCATGTAAAAACCTTGACATGAACATCTTTTATTCTTTATCTGATGTTTTTCACGCTTCTCGATCCTCCCATGGTTTATTTTTAAATGCTGATTTTGCTGTAAAAACCCCGTCATCTTCCTTCCTCTTTTTCAATCTTCCTTCTTCTGTGTTCGTTATTTATTTTCAACAGATTGATGTTTTTTTTTGTCTGTTTCCAATTACACTTTGTTACGCTCGTGCTATTGGCTTCTTTCTGCTGGAAAAAATGATTGACTTCAGTTACAGTGTGTATCTATGTTTGTTTCTGTGTGTGTGTGTGTGTGTGTGTGTGTGTGTGTGTGTGTGTGTGTGTGTG
>JAAIIK010000393.1:202248-225928 GCA_014706435.1 Silurus glanis
TTTTTTTTTTTTTTTTTGCACCATTCTGCCTGAAAATCTCTGAGATGGTCTTCATTCTTATCAACCATGTTTCTGTAACATGATTGGTTAAAATGGGAATTGTACTGGCACACAGCATTTTCCCAATACTCCTCTCACAACCTTCATAACCGGAAAAAATTTGTAACCCGGACGCTTTTTTCCGACGTTTGTCCCAAAAGTCCGGATGACACGGGCCGATCGGTAACCCAAAGCCAATTCCACCTTCCCAATACCGTCAATTACCCGAAGAAACTTAATCCCATGCTAAGCCATAGCACTCGCCTCAGACCGGCGCTGAGAGCCCCTGATCTTCTGACTGACCCCTGTCTGGGAGCATGAGGAGAATTTACCTAGGACCCAGAGTGCGGCCTTGTGGGACCTCTCAGGGGGTCGTTAGGGTCAAGTGGGGATGAAGCATGAAGCAGCACGACAAATGATGACAGTCCTGCTGTGACTGACAAAACTATGTGTGTGTGTGTGTGTGTGTGTGTGTGTGTGTGTGTGTGTGTGTGTGTGTGTGTGTGTGTGTGTGTGTGTGTGTGTGTTTGGGGGGGTGGAGTTGAGACAGGGTACAAAAAAAAAAAAAAAACAGTGTTTGGTTCAGCGAAAGTGTTTTGCTACGCTCGGGATGGTTTAGAACACCCATGACCAACTAATACAACTTCTCAAAAGTGTCTCATGCACTAGCTGAAAAAAAAGAAACACTTTAAATGTCACACTGTGTGATCAAAATCTGGTATTGGGACACAAAACATATGGGTGGGAAAAAATAAAAAAATTAATCTGGTATTGGGACACCAGATTTAATTTTTTCCCACCCATATGTTTTTTTCCCCCCAAATTATAAATCATTTACATTTATTTCATTTGGCAGAAGCCCTTATCCAGAGCGACTTACAACTGAGCAGTTCTAATCCAGAGTCCAATGTCCTAACCACTGAGTTGCCACCTCCCGTCAGAGGCACACGATTGTATAGAACGTCTTTGAATGCTGTGCCATGAAATTTTCCCTTCACTTCAGCGCCATGAAGATCTGATTTCCATGGGTTTGGAATGGAAGATCTCCTGCTATAGATCTCCAACCCTATTGAACACCTTTGGGATGAATTAGAACGACACCTCAAGCCTCCTCACCTCACCTACATCAGTACCCAACCTCAACACCCTTGAGGAGCACAAATCTCTACAAAATTTAGTGGAACATCTTCCCAGAAGAGATGAGGACTAAATGTGGAATGGGACCATCAAAAGTAGGTAGCTGGTATCAAAAGTAGCTCTGGTGTCCACAAACTTTTGTCCATACAGTGTATAATATTATATATTTTATAAGTCCCCTGACAGCATACTGTTTTCAGGAAGCCGTCTAGACGTTTGCGGTGAAACGTCTCTTCGAATCAAGGCCCATATTTACATATTCGGCATGGAACAAAAGCAGAACAGGCACGAGAACACGGAGGGTATTGCTTTAAATCCTGAACTAAGCTGCAGTGTTTGCGCTTAACACCACGCTGCTGCCATTTTCGCCTGGTTTTTGCGGTACGCGCTCGGAATTCTGTCTTTCCATCGGGGCCTGGTGTGTTTACTTTCTCCCGGCTACCAGCGTTTTGAGGCTGATTGAGATAACCCTATCTTACACTAGCGCGATGGACGGCTTAGTGTGGTAATGAAACCCAGGTGTGTGTGTGCGTGTGTGTGCGTGTGCATGTGCGTGTGTGTTAGCGTTCGGGCCCCACAGAAGAGAGGGTGCAAAGTTGAACCATATGTAAAAAGCTGATAACTAGCCGGGAGTAAGGACACACTCTGTCCTATAGAGCAACATATGGAAAATTGTGGCGAGTTCTATAACTGTATATTTTGTCTCTAAAAGGGCTTATAATTACATTACTAGTTACACGGTTGTAAATCTTTTTTTTTTTTCTTTCTTAAACCCCCCCCAACCTGTAATACCGATGAGCAATAAATGATGTGCGATATCACAGAGAAACTGTTTACACCAATGGGAAAAAAACTTTTATACTAGAAATTTATGATTTTCATTTGGAGTCTGTATTCGGCTTACCAGACACGAGATGACGTCCGGGCCTTGTTGATAGTGAAAATATGAGCCTTTCAGTTTTTAATAGTGGCCTGTACGTGGAGCCGAGCTCGCTGTCTCCACAACACATCCGTTATCTGAAGTCCCACAGGCACATCTATATAAATAATACAGAATAAAGGGGGGAAAACACAGCAAGATCAACAGTTTCTTTACCTCATTATAAGACAAGAGAGAGAAGAAGGAGAGGAACTTTTTCAACATTCCTTTATTGTGACAGTTGTGATGTGTCCACCATTCTTATATCAAGTAACATGCAATTTTTGCTCAATATCTACTCAAGTGAGTTGAATGGATAAAAGGTAAATAAATAAATAAATAAATAAATCGATAGTTAAAAAGAGATATGTGAGAGAGAGAGAGAGAGAGAGAGAGAGGTGAAAGAGAAGTGTGAGAGTGAGTAAAAGAGTGAAAGTGAAAAAGAGAAAGAGTGAGAACGAGAATAAGAGAGTGAGAAAGAGACAGTGAGAGGGTAAGTGAGATTGAGTGAGAGAGAGAAAGAGTCAAAGAGAGAGAATGAGAGATACAATGAGAAAAATAGTGAAACAGAGAGTGAGAGAATGTGTGAGAAAAAGAGAGAGTTAGAGCTGATGAGAGAGTGAGATAGTGAGAGAGAATAAGGGAGAGAGTGAGAAAAAGAGTAAAAAAGGCATAGAGAATGAGAGAGAGAGCAAGTGAGAAAGTGCGAGAGTGAGAAACTGAGCGAATGACAGACAGTAAGAAAAAGAGAAAGACTGAAAAAGTGAGAGAAAGTGAGCGAATGGGGGAGACAGTAAGAGAAAGTGTGAAAAAAGACAGAGCGAGAGAGAGAGCAGTCTTTTTTTTTTTTTTTATAGAAGCACTTTGTTTAGAATCTGTGGTAGACAATGTCCAATCAAAAACTATACCCAAACATAATAATAATAATATTAAAAATAATAATAATAATAATAATCATTATTATTATAATGATTATTATTATTATTATTATTATTATTATTATTATTATGGCTTTATTTCAGTCCAAATCAAAATGTTACATTTTAAAAAATCAGTCGTTACTTTTTATTTATGTTTATAAAAACGTAACTGGTCAAACACACAGCAAACCACCAATCATTGTAGAGCACAATCTCTGTTTTAAACTTGTTTTGATCAGCGCTTGGTGTATCTACTGATCACCAACATACAGTTCAGCGTCAGTTCAACAGCAAGCAGAACATTTAGAGAGGAATAAATGATGAAGAAACTCCAGACTCGAACTCGCCGCAACACACGTGACCTCATTTGTGTGATTTTATGGAAGTAGATGAAAAGGTTTTGGGCTCATGATCATTTGAATAGAAATCAGTGAGTGTTTGACTCAATAATTCTATTCTATTCTATGAGTTGATTAAGTAAAGAGTCGTGTGACAAAAATGATAATAGGAACAATATAGCCATAATAAATCATTGTACTTTGGATACCTGAATTCATTTGAAGGCAAATACATTTGTACATTTACTCAAGTGAAAAATGAAAGGGACACTTTTACTGGATTCATATTTTAGCTGGATCTCTACATCGTTTGCGTACTTTGTCCACCACTACTACTACTTCTTCTTCTTCTTTCGGCATCTCCCATTAGGGGTCGCCACAGCGGATCATCCGTCTCCATACCCCCTGTCCTCTACATCTGCCTCTTTCACACCAACTACCTGCATGTCTTCCCTCACCACATCCATAAACCTCCTCCTTGGTCTTCCTCCTTTCCTCCTTCCTGGTGGCTCCTTCCTCAGCATTCTCCTACTGATATACCCCATGTCCCTCCTCTGCACATGTCCAAACCATCTCAATCTCACCTCCCTCACCTTGTCTCCAAAACGTCCTACATGCGCTGTCCCTCTAATAAACTCATTTCTAATCCTGTCCATCCTCGTCACTCGCAACGAACATCTCAACATCTTCAGCTCTGCTACCTCCAGCTCCGCCTCCTGTCTTTTACTCAATGCCACTGTCTCTAAACCATACAACATCTCAGGTCTCACCACAGTCCTATAAACACCACTACTACTACTACTACTACTACTACTAATAATAATAATAATAAAATATTAATTCAATTTCCAAAACAGATTCTGAGAAGTCAATCTCATGGGTTCTAAACTTTCATTTCTCATCCATTACCAGGATTACAACTTTTGACACCTGAGCCCGATAATCCCTTGAAATGATGCGCGCAACATTTATATTAATATGACAGACCGATATCCGCTTACGGTCAGGCCTGGAACTCTCGCCGTCTGTATCGGGCCTGTGGAATTTTTTTTTGGCTTGTTAACCGATCTGTCCCAAATTGCTTAACATAGCAGAACAGACAAAAGCGTTTTATAGGGCTGTACGGGGGGAAAAGACCTTGATGATATCATGACTGAGAACACAGATGTCAATTTTTTTTTCCACACACAGTTGCAGAAAGTAATGAACTACTGGAAAAGTGCAGGTTTGGTAAGTGTTTTAAAAATAAACCGCACTTCGATTGTGTTGACTTTCTGACCCGTTATTCGCTGGAGTTACCGGATGGTAGTTCGGGAGACTGAAGCATTGTTCACTATCTACTGAAATATTTACTGCCTGTAGGGTAATTCCCAGGCACTGAGTCCTGAAGACAGAGGAACTGTGCAGGGTACTGCCACACAGCATTCATCAGGGTAGATTATCAACACTACAAACACAGATACACACACACACACCCACACACACCCTGCTAATGAACTGGTGAGCGATGTTTATGAGGACTCGCTTACCAACCACACAGATCAGTAACAGATGCCTTCCTGCATACGAGCGTGCGCTGGAGCCGATTCGACCACTGCACTGATTCCAGCCTATGAAAGCCTGGAATGTCATGGTGTTTCCTGATCTCTTCACCAGATTGCTCGCTATACCACCAATCTATGAACATATCTGCAATGATATGCCATAAAAAACATGCATGTTTGGCATATTACGATACAGCCTCATGTGGCTACCAGTCTTGCCTCTTAAAACGTCTTCAAGCACATCCTTTTTTACATTTTTTTTTATTCAGGACCATGGCTTCTCCTAATTTTACCACCATCGGAACAAGGTGCCGAAGAGACACGAGTCGTTCACTAGAGCGAGCACATCGAGACCCTCACATTTGGCCAAGTGTGAGAATAACTGTCGACTGCGACCACGGGATGTGTACACATATGTAAGCGCGGCTTTTTGTTTGCATCTGGTCTCCTTATGCATGTTTTTCGAGAGGCTTCAGAGGAGGACGATGAGCATGAAAGGAAATTGCGATGAGCTTCTCGTCGGCAAATCTGCTCCGCATTACGCTGTGAGCAATATCAATCCGTACAAGCTGCCTCGACCTGCATGGGGTTCACCGCTGGCTCTCGTACACAGCTAAGCCTGGCAAACGGGGGGTGAGTAGAAATCATTAAAGTCCTCCTCTGATGAATGAAACATGGCAGTTATGCTAATTTCCAGTAATTTGCAAAACCTCACTTGCCTCCTTGCCATTCCTAGAGGTTTGAGTGGAATCATATTTGATTCTAGTTATGGAGCCAGTGCCAAAAGCTTTTTGCTAAACCGTTTCAGTCGACCCATTCCAATCTTTGAAAGCATGCAATTGTTTACTTTTTAGACAAAATGAGTAACCTTAGGACAATCCTGGACAACCAACCATATTTAGACACTCAGGTGCATTTCCTAGCATGACTTTCCCTACATCATCTAGACGGCTTTACAATTTCTCACACAATGCTCAAGTGTTCCACTCCACTGGCTTCCGGAATCCGATTTATGGCACCGATGCTTGCATACTAAGGCAAAACTAGATTCCTTCTTCGGTCTAGCTGAAAGTACTAATCAAACCCCACCCTGGACCATGTTTCCTTTGAGCAATGGCACAACAGCTGCAAGGTTTGAGCTTGAGCTTGGTTTCGAGTAAATTGTCTGTAAAGAGTAGGTTTTTCTTATAATTTTCTCCCAAAAGATTGCAGGTAGGTTGACTGATGGCTCCTGATGGAAACCTAGAGATAAAAGTGTGTCCATGTTGCCCATGATGGACTGGTGATCCGCCTTGTGTCTAGTTTTTCTGAGCTAACGCTCCACATTCACTGCGACCAGGATGAAGTAGTGACTGTCAAACTGCGGTCCCATCCCTCCTTTGTGTTTTCCAGCCTTGCTGGATATGCTCTGGATCTCCCACACCCCAAATCGGGATAAAGCCTTTACTGGGAAAGAATTTGTATCAATGATGCATCAGCAGAAGGACAAGCTCTGTTGCCGTTGTGATTGTTGTGTACAGCTTGAGGAACTCTTTTTTTTTTTTCCTACTATGAACCATCATGTCCACATGCTTTATATTTCAGATTGACAGCTTGAATTGCATGCACATGCTTACGAGTCCTCTTTGCTTAATTTGAAGACTCTGGACTAGACTTCCCTTCAGAATCTCCTTCCCAGAACATCTTCATTCACCCCATCAGGATAAACAAATTATCCAAATGAAAAGCAAAAGCCATCCTTGCCTTGCCCACATCTGCTTACGGAGTGCCTCAATTCCAGAGCACAACTCTTTTTTTTTTCGTAGCCATGAGAGAATAATAATGGGGTGGAATTTGTGTCAGCCCGGCTCAGAAAAATAAGATATCATGTCTTTCCATCGCCCGATGTCAGCCGCTCAGATTCGAACCCGAACGCGTCATCCCCGTGCAGCATCCTAAAAACTGGGGTTCAGCCAAAGTTCAGATGTCTGCAACCACCGAACAGCTTTTACTTTCCCTCGACTTTTCTCTCTGTAAAGGGGCAAAAAACGATGCCTCCTTGCACATTCGATTAGTCAATGAGCCAATGATTTCTTTTACAACATCAGCCATATGTGTAGTAGGACATCCATCTCCCGGATTTCATCATGCGCCATGTAAATAACCTCATCCATAACTGGAAGAAGGAGTCTGTCAAACAGTCACATTCGGGTATTAATCTAATCTTGAGCGATGCCGGGAGAAGTTTGGTTAGCTAACAGGAACCTCTGCGTACATATACAACACAGGAATCATTAATAACATGATATGATATTACTTGGCTCTCTGTGATGTCATTCGTTTGTTATCCAGGGCAGGATTTCATCTTTTGGACCCATGAGAGGATGAGATATATTTTTTAATACCTGCTTGTCATGTCAAATGGTGGCAATAGAGTGGGAATGAAAAGGTTTTGGAGATCAAATACATCATATAATACACTTCTTGGTCAATAGGAATGGGGTGGCTAGGTTCAGATCAAAAGGCTTTATTGTGGTGGCAGTTGAGGTTGGGGCTGAATCTTTACCTCTGAGAACATCATTATTGGGCTTTTGATTAGATTAATGTACCGATATTTGGTACAAGCTAGAAATAGTCGCTTTAAGGTACAATCAAGACTCAAAATGAAAAAAAGAAAAAAAATTCTCATGCAACATGAAGGTTTCTTTGCTGATATTTTGCGCTTAAATAGTTTGATAGTTACAAGGCCGAATTTTTTACCAAAGAATTAGCAAATATTCAAAATGTGGCTAACTAGCAGGCATGCTAAGGGTATTACAACACTAAAGACAATGATACAATGAGATATATATATATATATATATATATATATATATATATATATATATATATATATATATATATATGAAACATAATACATTTAAGGGACTGTACTAGTGAATAAAATGTAGATATCATCACTTTGTTTTTACACGTATCAATAATAGAATATAAGTAAAGCAGCAATTGCTAAACGTCAGTGAGAACACAATTGGGGGATAAAGCCGCAGCAGTGAGAACTCTCTGGATCGCAGTTGCTCAATCCCTGGAACATGCTTTCAATTTTCTTGAATCAAACACATCAATAAAAACAACATATCAGCATCCACATTGATACTGTTATTGCGAAAGGATGAGAAAAGGCTTTAATATCGGTCAGGGTCGCCGAACGGGGAGATCGGGTTCTCCAGACGTAGGCCTGCTATGTTTAATGTCGGATCAAACAGACCACGGTAATACCTACGCATACTGCTCACTGACATTTGTACACTGGTGGGGTTTTCTTTCTTTTTTTTTTTTGGTCCAAGTTTGTTCAAAGTGCAGGCGAAATTCCAGCACGGAGCTGGTTTCTATAGAAAGCCTGTCAGTTTGTCCTAGGGCAAGTAGCACGGTGCGTTCATGGGGCCGTCGGGGTTAACACAAAGTCAAATTCAATCAAACTCCTGTCTTGGAATTCTCTCTATTTTTGCAGGAACGTTAGAAGAACATGGAGATTTCCTTGTCAGTCCTGAGGAGACTCTGCAAAATCCCATTTCCCTATTTTTTGTATATTAATTGCTTTACACTGTTTTATTTTGGAAACAGAAAGTTCATCAACGTGGAAAAATTTTTGCACCGGGATTCGACTGGGGATTTCAATGATTTGCAGGTCTTTCTTAATTCCTTACATTGGGATTATTCTCTCATGGAAAAATATGACACTCTTCGAAGAAGTCCAACTTTAGTAGGAACATCACAAAAGTTTAAAAACAAAGACAAAAACATATATATCAATTGAGGTCCAGGGTAAGTGCAGAGTCGGGTTACGCACCTGCTTCATTCGATTTTCTGAGCTCTGCATTCAGGAGCTACTGAGATGATATCTAATATATCATAGAAAATGATATGGAGAACATTCCATACAAGTTCTGTACAATTCGATTAGCTCTAATCAACGCCTTGTGACCAATCGCAATTCAGATTTCAAAGGGTTACATTTCCATCCTTAACCTACGAATGCACTCCGAAAAAAGGATTCCTTTCCCAAAAAAATATAATTTAATATATATCTTCGCAGTCAAACTACACAACATGAAGGCTCTGGCTTCTATAAAGACATTGTCTAATATTACAGTTTAAATCTTGTGGCTTTTCCTGGGAACAACTTATGAAGTCCTAAAAGTCACTTGGTTATGAGCGGGCACAGCAGGTCCAGGGCTTCGGAAACACGGAATGAAACACAATCCAAGAGCTGACTATCCTCCAAATAATAAGGCGCTGTCAAGATGGAATGATAACACCATAACTCGCCCGAGCTTCCCGAGGAGCATTCTGCAAAAAAAAAAAAAAAAAAAGAAAGGACTTTTTTTGCCAATGCGCTCATCTTTTGTAATTTGCCCGGGATTCGTATCATGGCGGAAAATTAAACCTTTCGGTGCAACATCTGGTTTGGAGCCCTTCAGCCTCTGGATGGACAGAGAGTCCTTCGCTGTACGCAACAGAAGATGGAAAGAATTATTCGATGTAATGAAGAACTTCGGCAACATTGTTGGTTTAAGCGAAATCAATTTTGTGGCTCACAGGGGTTCCAATTGGCTGCGAGGACCATCGATCACTCCGCCGGTGCGTTTTCCATTCGATCGAAGACAGAAGAGGCAGACGAAAACAATGAGAAAACGTATATATGTTTAGTCTAAGCACCCGAGGAGCTTCAGAGGAACGGATCAAAAGCCGCACCGTAGAGCCAAAAGCAACAATTAAACATCTTCTTGATCAGCGTGTCATCCGTGTTTATCGAGTTTGAGAGTCGGCTCCGGGTCAGACCGAATCTGGCACTAGATTGAAAGCGTGAATTTGTTGGACAGCTGTTTAAGGGTACAGCGGTGGCCTGCATGCAATATGTGACCATCTCTGGCCCCGGGGGGACGAACTAGAAATGCGAAACATCTCTCTCATCAGCAGAAGTGTTCGTTTGAATGGAGCCTTGGTGTGTTTGTGGCCCGGGGCGGGGTTCTGATGGCAGGTGAGAACAAATCAGAAACCAGTGTGCAAGAAAACCAAGTGAATCAAGAGGGCTGTTGATTCTTTCTTTCTTTCTTTTTCTTTCTTTCTTTCACACCATCTCCATGCTCAAGTGGTTAAGGCTCTGGGTTACTGACTGGAAGGTTAGGTGTTTAAGCCCAAGTATCTCTAAGCTGCCACTCTTGGGGCCCTTGAGGACGGCCCTTAACACTCTGTGCCCCAGGGCGATGTATCATGGTCAAAAAAGGTGTTACAGAAACACCTAAGGATGGCAATAGATCATATTTCTGAGGTAAAAGAACAAACACAAAAAGTATTTTTTTTTTTTTGGGGATCGTTCTGCTTCTCTGAAGTTTTCTGTTCATATTCGTGACTAGTGCTAAAATTGTTTGCCAACAAATCAACTAGAAGGTAATTTATTTCCATTAGCTGGTTCCATTAGTGTTCACATGCTAATGTTTGAGCTAGCAAAAATGCTTTCGTGACTTATTGCACTGCAATTCTTACTCTTTTGTTTTTTTACACACTGCTTTTAACTCCCTGAGGAATGTAACGTCGAAGCTGGACACAGAAGATCTTCCCCGTGCCAAGCTAACCGGGGCTTTAGCCTGCTAGCCTGCTCGCGGAGATATTCATTAGCGCAGTACGCGGGGGTTCGACTCACTTCAGGAGTCATTAATCACAGCTCTTAGCACTGCACTGCAGCTGCTAATAATCATAACGCAGGCGCTCCGAAAGACAGTGCGATACCCGATATCTTCTCTTTCACCTGCTCGCTAGTGGCAGAGTTCCTCTTGTTCCTCTTTCAGATGCCAAACCCAAACACACACACACACACACACACACACACACACACACACACACACACACACACACACACACACAGGCATGCTTTGTTCTTTTATCCTACCGATGTAAAGTCGATGCTCTTGCATGTTTTCGAGGCCCTTATTTCTGCTAGTTATTTATTTCTGCTAGTTATTTATTTCTCCCTCACTCCGTGATTAGCAAGAAACAGAACCCGAGAGAGAGCGAGAGAGAGAGAGAGATTTTTCCACCGCTTGTCATGTCAGATCAGAGGAACATCTTCCCTGACGCTTCGCTAATGACGAGTCTCCATGTCTCCGCTGTTTCTGGCTGTCATTCCTTAATAAGCGGCGAGGCTGGAGCCAGCTAGCTCGCCCGCTTAGCGATATAAGGTCAGGCTGTCATCGCTAGTCCTTTCCGAAGCTCTATTATTCAAGGAATAACCTCAAAACCGCATCGGAAAAAAGAAAAAATAACAGGTGGAATTCTGTTTTATGATTGGTCGGACAGTAATTACTCGTTAACGTTATGGTTGATATAGTAACAGGGGATGTATAATCCGTATAAACAAATGAAATACGGTGGACAGAGGTTTATTTTAGTGTTTAAGGAAGGAGTCTCCAGTGGTTAACATTTTTTAGGACATCGCCAGGACAGTTAACGTTTCAAGGTTTTTATCGGTGACTTGTTTTTTTTTTTTGTTTTGTTTAAATATTAGTGGTTATTAGAGGTAAATACATCGAATTATTTAACAAAACAACAATTGATTAGCGTTTGATTTCTTAACAGCCCCTATGCTGTGGTTCGTCTAATCGAATGTATTTATTAATTATTTGTCAAAAGGCAAAAATTCAAGAATATTTTTTTTTTTTATACATTTTTTTTTTTTTAAGTAAATTATAAACATTTGATTGTGAAAACTTTTTTCCTGAGTCTGTTTTGTAAAAAAAAAAGTGTAACTACTGAACGAATCACGAAACAAATGTCTTATTACTCACATAACAAATTTACGTGCTTCAAAATATAAAACGATTCCAACTTTTTAAAAATAAAACATTGCTAGCACTTTGGTGCAACAGAAATAAAAAAGGTTGTTGCTGCAGTACAATGTTTCCTCAAACATTGTACAGATAATTTTTATACACAGCGGTGTGTATGTTACAACCGTTGTAGCTAACGTGCAGTGACGTGTGTTTCCAAAATGGACAATGCGAAAGCTAGCCGCGTGGAGTTTAATACGCTACGACGTTACATAACACAATCTGCCAATTATGCTGTCCGGCCCATTAAAGCGCACCGGAGTGTAGACGCACGATGACAAAAGAACACTTCTGATTTTCAATTTCTGCTGTGTACAAACGTACAAACGCTTGAAGGAATCCGTGTTGAAATTTAATTTGAGGCGAGGAAGCGTTTCTGCTTAAATGAATTACGCAAATTGGTCGCGGTCGCACTTTGCTTCAGCCCTGATGCCCCCAACGCTGTCTCTGCGACTGTCATGGAAACTAAGGACGGAAATGCTCCTGGCATGTCGTGACGTCCGTCATCTCATCGTAGCGACACGTCCGTTCGATTTGTACCGTGCTAAACGGTTCGGGAGAAAAAGGTTTGAATATTTTTCAAGCGTCTGGATCCATTCCAATAAATTCTGGTCTGTGGTATTTGGGATATTTAAGACGAGACACAACAAATGAAGCAGTGGGAGGTGGTAGCTCAGTGGTTAAGGCATCGGACTTTAAATAGAAAGGTTGCAAGTTCAAATCTCAGCACCACTGCTGGGCCCTTAAACAAGGCCCTCAACCCTTGTTGTCTGAATGCTGTCGTGCATTTGTTTGGAACCTTCATCATCAGTTTTTCTTATCTCTCATCTTTTTTGGACTCAACAGGAAGAAAACAGGCAGCAGGAAGTGAATCATGTGCTTTTAAGCAAATTTTGATTACCATGATTTGTGCTCCTGCTGTATGAACCCCAGTGTTTCTGAAGTTTCCATACAGCTGTAAAAAAAAAAGAAAAGAAAATACTGTTAAACTTTTATTACACTTTAAACCACAAGCAAGAAAATCCACGGGTTCTCACTTCGCAGGGGTCCGATCACGTCTCGTAAGTTTTTTTTTTTCCGTTATGTTAATAAACGCTGGTCCCCAGATCCTCTTCTTATTCGCAGCCTCTGAGACGATAATCCCGGGAACGTCGAAGCAATAATTAAAGAAAGGTGGAGGAGAGAAGATGGATGGCTCGACTATCTCATCCGTGCCTGTCCGTATCTTCTGGGAAACGAGTAATCTGTTCCCAAGCTCATTTCAGGAGCTCTGCTAGCTCTGCATAAAAGTCAATAATAAAATAAAATGTAATTATGCCATTGTAACACATCTCTCTCTCTCTCTCTCTCTCTCTCTCTCTCTTGCGTATCTCGATGGTATTTGAATAATGAATTATGCTCACGTTAATGCCCCAGGAACAGCGAAATGTCATTACAGGGCTGTCAGGGGCTCAAAACACGGCATGCTCTCTAGCAGGTACGTCAGCGTATATAAGCTCACACCTGTGTATAGCGTTTAGAAAAAATAAGGAGAAGGACGTAATCTCAATCTCAGCCTAGTTTTTATCTCACAGGTAAGTTTTTAACCTCACAGGTAAAATCTTGTGTGGTAAAAAAAAAACCCGTATTTTACTGTATACGTTCTTTATGTTCATTAGTGAGTACAAATCGAGTTAGTCAGCTATATTATTGACCTCAGATTGACTTTTGAATGCATCCTTAGCGTATGGTGCGCTCTAAAAGATCCGTCTGGGTATAAAAGCTCACACCTGTATATAGCACAAGCCCTAACACTAAAGCATTCGAAAAGGAAAAGTAGGAGGGCAGAAAATTAATTCTAGCCTATTTTGTTTCCTCACAGGTAAGTTTCTACCCAACACTTCTGTATTCTACAGGATATGTTCTTCATGTTCTTCAGTACAAATTGAGTTAGTCGGCTATATTATTTCCCTCAGACTGACTTTCTAATACGCCCTTGGTGACCAAATTAAAGCCTCTTGGAAGTAGGACAACATAAATGCTTGTCATGGTCCTAATCTAAGGTAGCTGAGTGTAGTAAGCTAGCAGCCGAACTACTTCGTTTTGCTAACACTGCAAAGTAGCTAAATGCACGGTAGAGACATTTTTGGGGGAAAAGGTTGAGGTTATTTTAACAAAACCATTCCTGACGCTTATGGCCTAAAGCATTTCTTCGTTATTTCTTCTTTGTTTAGCGTGAAATGCACAAAGACATCTCCATGAATATATTCTTTCCACGGGTTGGAGTGGAAGATCTCCTGCTATAGAGCTCCAACCCTATTGAACACCTTCTGGATGAATGTGAACTCTGACACCTACATCAGTACCTGACTTTACGATCAACATTGTGGCTGAATGAATCTCGGACAAATCTCAACCAAATATAGTGGAACATCTTCCCAGAAGAGTGGTGATTATTATAACAGAAAATGAGGAATTCATTTGGAATGGGATGCTCAAAAAGAAACAATGTTCATCATATCTTAATGGAGCTATCGTTGTGCACAGACGCCTTGTCATGTTGGGTCTTCTAGTTAAAAATTTCAAAATACATCCTATACAATTGTTTACCTCAGACTTTGAGGTGACAGTTCGAGAAAAAAACAACCTACGGCTGGAAAAGTCAGGTGTCCAAATAGTTTGCGCATACGTTCACTTTCCTGGTGAAGCGTTCATTAGCAGGATGAAGGCGAGCAGGCTAATTTGGCACTGCACTGATTCAGTGGCAGTAAAGTGTATTTGAGGCGTACAGACAGCTATATAAGTCACATCGCGGCATCTCGGTGGACCGCGCAGGCTGTGATTGTGGGAGGGAAACGAAACACGCCGCTTTTCCGTCTGCTGAAAAGTATATTTAATGCTCCGAAGCCCTTCAGCACACAGCGTCAAACTGCTGGCCCAGTTCAGTCAAGTCATATTTAGATCCGGCTAAAAATGTTATCTACCGAACAGACGAGGAAAAGAAACTCCACAACCGAGCCGAAGCCTAGACAGCTTTCGTTTTCTTTTTTTTTCACCAATAGTGACACTATAATTTTACAATACTGTATATTCGGCTCTATGTTTTGAGATGTGGTGGGTAACAACCAACTAACCAACCAACAAAAAAAATTAATAGAATAGTGTCTGATGACATAATTGGGTGTGGCAGCAAACAAACAAAAATGGACAAAAAACAAATAATCTATTTTGCAATCTAATGGAGTAGTGGCTAATAAACCAGCAATCAAACAAACAAACAAACAAACAAACAAACAAACACAAATAAATAAACTATGCAGTAAGCTGATGATTTAAAGAGATGTGGTGGGTAATAAACAAACAAACAAACAAACAAACAGAAAAATAAATGCACCTGTGTATGTTGGTGTAATGAGGTGGTGGGTAACAAACAAATAAAAACAAATACATGGATAATTGAAAATTGTCTGTTGGCATAATTGGGGGTGGCAGCAAACAAACAAAAAAAATATCAAACAAATAAAGAATTGTTTTGCAATTTGTTGGTGTAATGAAGCGGTGAGTAATAAACAAGCAAACAAACAAACATATATAGTGCCTGTTGCTGGAATGAGATAGCGAGTAACAAACAAACAAACAATTTGAATATTGTCTGTTGGTGTAATTGGGTGTGGCAGCAAACAAACAATAACTGACAAACAAAAAAAGAATTACTTCGCAATCTGTTGGCGTAATGGAAGTGGGTAATAAACGAACAAACAAATAAATAATACAGTAAGCTGTCGATTTTAAGAGATCTGATGGGTAATAAACAAACAAACAAACCGAAATAGTGCCTGTTGGTGTAATGAGGTGGTGGGTAACAAACAAACAAACAAACAGAAATACTGCCTGTTGGTGTAATGAGGTGGTGGGTAATAAACAAACAAACAAACCGAAATAGTGCCTGTTGGTGTATTGAGGTGGTGGGTAATAATCAAATAAAAACAAATACATGGATAATTGAATATTGTCTGTTGGCATAATTGGGTGTGGCAGCAAACAAACAGAAAACATGGCAAACAAATAAAGAATAGTTTTGCAATTTGTTGGTGTAATGAAGCGGTGAGTAATAAACAAGCAAACAAACAAACATAAATAGTGACTATTGCTGGAATGAGATAGCGAGTAACAAACAAACAATTTGAATATTGTCTGTTGGTGTAATTGGGTGTGGCAGCAAACAAACAAAAACTGACAAACAAAAAAGAATTAAAGAATAAACGAACAAATAAATAAATAATACAGTAAGCTGTCAATTTTAAGAGTGGGTAATAAACAAACAAACAAACAGAAATACTGCCTGTTGGTGTAATAAGGTGGTGGGTAATATAAACAAACAAACAAACAAACAAAAAAGTGCAACCCGGTAAAAAGATGCGGCAGTTTTCAAGATCTTGTGAAAAACGATGTCAAGAGGTTGCTGTCCTCGCAATATGGTGGAGTGTGTTAGCAATCTGTTGTACCACACGTGCGTCTCCTCCTCTCAGAGACACCTGGGCGACGTGCCAGCGTCTCTCCTCGGTGCTCAACGTCCCAATCTGCTCGGCCAACTGTTACTCACAACAGCACTACAGATCAATAAGCAGCGCACGGCGACACACACACCGCACCTGTTCTTCTCCAAATCATGCAAAGTTACGAGTCCAGGAAACAAAGCGCTCGGACATGTAGAATCCTCCAGTATGCCTGAACATGTGGCTTGCATTTTATGCTCTTTACTCAGTTTTACAGATAGGAATGATGCTGAAACACTGACGGGCAGAAAATCAATTAAAATGTGTTTGAACAATTCATTTGAATATATTTCGATTGTAAATGGTCGATAACCACAAGATGAGACAAATCACAGTGTAAGAATATTATCAAGACAAATATATTATATTATCGATACTAATGTAAAGCAAACATATTCCACGCGGTCTGATCTCACTATCGGAAACACTGAGACGTCAAGATGAATCATTTTCGATCAGGTGAATCAACTTCAAAATCGACACTTTATCTTTGAGGCCGACTCTCAGGTTTGTAATGCCTACGATTCAGAGTCAGTGAGTCAGAAAGTCCGTGCACCTGGGAATCAGAGAATTAGAGACATGTGGAATAAAAGAATCAGGAATCCTGATACTCAGAGATCCAGTGCAAAGGAAAATCAGGCAACCAAGTAATAGGTCATAGAGTCAGTGAGTCAACGAATTAGGGAATTAGGGAGTCATGAAATCAGAGAGTCAGTGAGTCTGAGAGTCAGGAATTTAGAGAGTCAGGGAATCAGAGAGCCTGAGACTCAGGGAAGCAGAGTCAAACAGACAGGGAATCAATGAGCCAGGGAGTCTCAGAGTCAGATACTTAGGAAATTGGAGAGTTAATGAGTCAAAAAGTTGAGGAGTCTAAGAGTCAGGGAGTCTGAGAGTCAGATATTCAGGAAATTGGAGAGTCAGGGAGTCAAAAAGTTGAGGAGTCTGAGAGTCAGGGAGTCTGAGAGTTGGAGAGTTATATGTTTTAAGACTAGGGAATCAAAGAGTCTGTGAGTCTTAGCTTTAGTTATTTATAGAGTCAGGGGAGTCAGAGAGTCGGGGAATCAGAGATTTAGAGAGTCAAGAAAACAAAGAGTCAGGGGGTCAGGAAGTCATAGGGTCAGGGAGTCATAGGGTCAGGGAGTCAGAACCAGGGATTTGGAGAGTCAGGAAGTCATAGAGTCAGAGACACGGTGAGTCAGAAAATCATTAAGTCAGGGAATCAGAAAGCCTCACTTCCCCACAGGAACAAAGAAAACCAAATATATTTCGAGACACTTAAATAACAACCATTAATGTCGCCTCAGCATATAATAATAATGATTCATAATATTCTCTATCGTCATCATCATCAACATCACATCTGTTGCTTGGACCCCTAATTACAGCATTATACAAAACTCTACAGTAATCTTGGTGTCTACCTGCGTCTAAACACACACACACTCTCCGGACCTCAAACTATAGATTATGACTGCAAAATCTGGCCTGATGATCTGCAGTGGCTTTTAGGGAATATAATAATAATAATAATAATAATAATAATAATAATAATAATAATAATCAACAAAAACATAAAAATGCAGTTCTTTGCCAAACGCTTCCGATCTGGCACTCGACGAGATCCAATTATAGCATGCAAATGACGGTGGAGTGCATGAAAAGGGAAGTGTATGGCTGCTGATAGCCCTGGCTTTATCAGGCAACACACACACACACACACACACACACACACACACACACACACACACACACACACACACAAAAGTGCCAAGAATGCATTCATGGGCACATACATACATAGACACTGTTGATGTCAATACTCTATTCTCCCTCTCTCTCTCTCTCTCTCTCTCACACACACACACACACACACACACACACACCTTTTTTTTTTTTTACACATAACCACAATTCTGGCTCCTGCTGACACGCAGGTTGGGTCAGCCAGGTGGTACAGGCAGGTGTTGAGTGTGCGAGTGTGTGTATGCCGTCAGCATGTACTTGGCGTTTCTCCAGCCAGCTGGATCGTTTTTCTTTCTTTCTTTAGTTTGTTTTTCTTTCTTTCTTCACCTGTTTGCTTTATTATGGGAGTACAGAGGTAAGGGACACACTTGGCAGCCATTTTATTTATTAGCATCATCATGCTAACACTAACTGGGTCTTTGATTCCACCTGGTGACATCTCACATTCTATGCTCCTCCCAAAGGTGACGCATCAAGATTCATTGGCATCGAAGGAAGGTTACTCGAGAACATTCACACCACCAGCACCACCAACACCACCAGCCTGAAACACCACATGCAAGGTTTTGTCTGAGAATTCAGGACACTGGGTGAGATGGCGTCACATTCTGAGATGCTTTTCTGCTCAGTGTGGTTGTAAAGAGTAGTTCATGTCGCCTTCTTGTCAGCTTGAACCTTTCTGGCCTGCTCGCCCTCTCTAATGAGGGCTGGGAAAAATCCCAGGAGATCAGCTGCTTTCTGAAATCTACAACCGAACGTTTTCTCCTCCGCTTTGATGAACATGAATATTTCCTGCACTGCTTTACACCACCAGCCATGTGACTGCCTCGTCCCTAATACAGTGACCGGCGTGAGTGTGGACAAACTGAGACAAAATTTAATCGGAACCCCTGCTGATGACATTCCTTCAACTCCGGCACACACCGGAATAAATGAATAAATATCGGGCGAAAAAAAAAAAAAAAAAGCTAAAAGAAAAGGCAATAATTCGAGCAGCTTGTCCTGCCGCCCTTCTGTTTATGAATGTGCCGTAATTGCTCCTCGCAGCCCGGGGTTATAAACAATGATTTGCATTGGGAACGCGGCCCTATCCGCGGCATGAAAGAAAGAGAGCCGAACGTTTTTCTCATTTCGGATAAAACGGAACGTGTCCTACGAAGGTGCAAATCTGAATATTCATACGGTGTGTAAAGTCTCGCCCTCTAATGGGTCTAATTATGAAATACGCAGTCATGCTAACCAGCGCTGTGCTCACAGGCATTTTAATAAAACCAACAAAAAAAAAGCTGGAGTTGGAACACTCGGGCTAATAATTAGCTACGAATTGCCTTTTCATAACAAGTTTTAACAAATGTGTCCGATTTGCTCCGAGTGTAATGGATGCGCCATTCTGTTTAGGTTTGTTATCGGCTAAGTTTCGTCACGATTGAAGAGATTGGAGCGGAACAACGAAACAAATGAAAATGTCAGAAAATCCTTGAGAGTAGAAATTAACATCGGGGGATACGGTGAACTCGGGACCCCGAGTATCAGAGGAATGTAGAAACGTACAGCATGTGCACCAAACAGGCTAAACATTGTGACCACCTCCCTATTATTGTGTTTGTCCCTCTTTTGCTGCTAAAACAGTCGTGACCATGTCGAGCATCAAGCTACAGGAGCTACAGGAGCTAGCTGTTGGATCGGACCACACGGACCAGCATTCTCTCCCCACGTGCATCAATGAGCCTCGGCCGCACGTGACCCTGTCGCCGGTTCACCACTGTTCCTTCCTTGGAGCACTTTCGATAGATTCTGACCACTGCAGACCAGGAACATCCCACAAGAGCAGCAGTTTTGGAGATGCTCCGGAGATGCTCCGACCCAGACGTCTAGACGTCACAATTTGCCAAACTCTCTCAAATCCTTACGCTCACCCGTTTATCCTGCTTCAGACACGTCAACTTTGAGGACAAAATGTTCGCCTGCTGCCTGATGAATAAATCCACCCGCTAACAGGTGCCATGATGAAGAGATCATCAGTGTTTTCACTTCACCACTCATAATGTTATAATGTTATGCCTGATCCGTGTAGATGCGATTCCACAGTAGAAGTGGAATACTGTATTAATAATAATTATGAGAAGAAAAACAAGGGGCTTGGCCCCCTAATTAATCAACACTGGTGTAGCATGCTAGTGGTTAGCTTGCTAGCTACAGTAGCTAGTAGTCAAAAGTGGGAAATCGTATTTATCATTTGAGTCAGCGATTATGTCAAGACTGTTTGCTGTGTGGACGTGTGGATTTCTTTAAAGAATAGCAATCCATAGCTTCTCCAGCTAACTTGCTAAAAAGGTAAGGAGTAGCACGTGTATTAAAAAAAACTAGCTACCAACGGTTCAAAGAGCTACTACATCGTTTCAAGCTGAACTTTTCTTCACCACATCTCGAGAAACATTTAATTCGAGGTTGTACAAGACTGAATGAAATGGGACGAACAGAATCGAGGAAGTCCCTCAACAGTAGTTTTCAGACATATCGAAATCTGACAGGGGTTTCCCACAGAAAAAAAAAAACACTCTACATTCGCTACATACACTCTGCCTACTGACGGACTGACGGCTCCTTTCCCTGGGTTGATGAATAGCCTCGTAGCACTAAACTGCTAGCCTCCTTCCGTTCCCCACCCCCTACATTAACAAGGCCGGCCCAGGCTTATCTGCATATTCATCCCCACCCCTGCAAATGGTTCCCTCGTTCACTTAATGAGGGCATTAATTTGATATGAGCCCCTTAAACGGCGAACGCGTTTATTGTAAAAAAAAAAAAAAAAAAAAAAAAAAAAAAAAGACCGGAGTGGAGAAAGAGTAGGAAGGAGCGACATGACCCATGATGTAGCGCTGATATATAAATTACCCAATTAGCGATTTGGATGCGTGCTAGATTTTAATACTGCAAAATGAAATCACAGCCTTGCATGGGAAAAAAAAACACATGCAAGGATACAGCAATAAATCTGGTTAAAATCATGCGAAAATCATATGTTAAAAAAATTATTTCCCCGAAAAATATGGAAAAATGTGTTAAAAAAATTGCCAAATGTAAACAAAAAAAAAAGGAGAAAAAAGTAAAATTCAAGAATAATTTTCTTGAATAATTATAAAAAACAAGAATTTATGATTTGTTTGTCAAATTATATGAAATTATTAAGAAAGAAAAAAAAAACGCTTGTAAAAAAGTTGGGGTTTTTTGTGTACATTTCTCTGTTTTTTTATTTTCTGAATGCTAAGCAGGACGACAATCCATCAGTCTTAGCTTTTGTCTTTCATTGCTTATTAGTGGCTAATGTCCACAAGCTCGTCTGTCAGAAGGAGTAATTGAAATACACGCGAGGGGTGAACGACGAGGACGTGTTCGAGGCGAGCGGGGCTAAACAACGCTGAATGAATTGGCAAATTGGCGTTTGATTAATATGATACTTGACCCCCATAATCCCGTTCCTCACAATGGAGTGGTGACACCTATTAAGCGCCAGTAATCACTTTCTCCTGGTGTCTCGTGTGTTGTAGGACCATGACATATGGCTACCTTATTGAAATAGATGCTCAAAGTGGGAGGCAAAAAAAAAAAAAACCTAATCCTAGCAAGGCCCAGCGTTTATGGTGTCCCAAGGGAGATATATCTGACAGAGTGTACTATTATTTAGGCTTCCATGGGAAACGGTTCTTTGAATCCTATTTGTAGTAATAAAGCAATTCCCAAATTGCATTGCTTGTTATTTAAAAAAAAAAAAAGACAGGAAATGACACTGCTAACCTTGGAATGAGTTTGAAAGAGAATTTTTGAGTTTTTTTTTTTTTTTTTTTTTAAGCGGAAAGAAAGAGGACACGGTTCACGATTGGTTCATAGTCGAGCTAATTCGGGGATCAGAGTAGCCTGGTCAGTTAGCAGTTTAGCAGGAATGTATCGGTTGGTCGTGTTGCTTTCTCAGCTAGAGACCCTGGAGTTTCTTTGATAGACCTGGTCACAGTGGCCAATCTCCGGCCATTCATTTGCGGCTAATGATTTTGAAACAGGGACGCTAATAGGGCATTATGGGAGTCCCCAGCTCCCATGACAGCTGATTAATGTCGGCCGTGATGACATCAGCTCCGAGAGGGACTAGATAAAAGAAGGCCTGTATTGGAGCGAGCAGGATGATGAACGAGCGGCCACGCCAGCGACTCATCTCATTACAGACTACAGCCTGCCGGCCATTTAGCTAATGTAGCGAGTCATTGTGTGCCTAGGGACCCCAGGCCGCAGGTTTGGAAATTAATGATACGCTAAACGCACGATCTGGAGTTTGACCCCACACAATACGCTGGCGTATTGGATTAACCTTGCCTTGTCGGGTGCCGGCATTGTCGCGCCACCGACCCCGCAAGCAGGTGAAAAGAGATATTCAGACGTACCTGGATTTGAGTTTCATCTCACTGGCCTCGGTTAAGCTCTAGAGAAGGATTAGGCAAAGACGGCACGCTTTGGGAACCCAGAATACACACAGAAGGAATTGTAAAGATCCATTATTAATGCTTCTAAAGAAACCAAATTCCTGGAAACTTCTTGCAAGCTGAATGGAACCAATGGATTAAAAAAAAAAAAAAGAGAAAAGTTTTTTTTTTTTTTTTTTTTTTTATATAATAGTATTCATACCACTAGGAGTCATGACCGTCTCTATTGTGGTTTCTACTCACACGTTTTTATGCGAGACTGACATTTCAACAGAATAACTGAATCAAAAAATAAACCGCAAACTTCTTAATGTTGCAACACACACCCGAAACCTAGCGGGAAACACGGCATTCCATGAGATACCATCGCTACGCTCCGTACAGATGGAGTGCAAATTAGAATAAAGTCTTTAAATTGAGTTCTTCTGCTTTATTCTAATGAAATTACATGGGAATAAATATAATAAGCGAAATAATACAGTGGATTATTCTGATGATGATGATTTTCTACAACAACAAAAAAGTATATTGTTGTAACCTGTTTTTTTTTTATATATTCTTTTATAGTTTTCTAAAAAATAAACCTGAAAAATTAAAAAAATTCAATCACCAGTCTCTAATTCTTTCCACTTTTTCTCAAACACATCAAAATCCGACACTGGATCAAATAAATGTCCATAAACGTCAGAATGCATGAGGTTGTTACAATAGAAAGAAAGAAAGAAAGAAAGAAAGAAAGAAAGAAAGAAAGAAAGAAAGAAAGAAAAAAAGAAATGTATCAGCGCTGATATGAAAAGAAATAAACAGTTTTAGGAATCATATGAGAATAAATTAATTGTGAGGGGAGTTTTTGAACATCTTGAACACTGGAGACACTTTCCATAATAACATTATTATCATCTCCATACACAAAGTTTCAGCATAGCGGTGATCGTACGTGATGCGTTGTTGCTATAGAAACAACATCATCATATTACTAACGAAGACTTTTTTTTTTGGGAGAAAATTCTAGACAATTTCCGACCAATCAGAATTGAGTTTTTCAGTGCTGTAGTGGAATTTGATATACAGTAATTCCAAAATGTCAAAGTCGATGTTTTGAGTTAAGATGAAAAGGTGTAAGATTATTGACTCTGTGTTAATACTTTACCTTCACCTCTGAAAAAA
>JAAIIK010000393.1:242628-253560 GCA_014706435.1 Silurus glanis
ACACACACACACACACACACACACACACACACACACACACACACACAGTCTGCGACTAACCTTCAGTACCGTTACTGATGTATCCATTGATGAGCTTGTGCTCAGGAGTGGAGCGTGCACACCCATTGGCCAGAATATGTTCCTTCTGCGAGTGTTTGGCGTACGGAGTGTGTGTGAATTCCGGGAACAGAGGTGTGTTAGGTGGCGTGAGCAGGCAGGACAAGTCCGGGGCGTGCCGGGAGCCCGTTCCGTTTTTGTGATGAGATGCACGTGCTCGTTCTCTAGGCCGTTCCTCGGCTCCCGTGCCCTCTCCTCGTCCTCCAACGGAAGCAACGTGGACTTCTCCTTCTCCCTCTCCACGCTGCAAATACAATATCACCACATCGTTCTAGAAAAGTGCTATTCTGACCATGTGCGTTACCCACGTCTGCGATTTCATCATGGACAGCAACTTAGAACAAAGTGCAAACGTGAAATTCTGTGTGTAACTGGGAAAAAACTCTACAAAGAAGTTTGACATGACATACGGCAATTTGAGTTGAGCGAGGTGTTTTGAGTGGCTTGTAAGCTTTAAGAGCGAGAAAACATCGCAGGGTGATGACGAGAGATCGAGGAAGCCCTTCGACGAGCTGATGTCGAAACCATTCGGCAATTTGTGCACGATGATCGTCGGAAAACAATCCGCATGATCTCGCATCTGCACCCGCCCCACTCGCCAGATTTGGCAACTGCGGACGTCACCCCCTTCCCGAAGATGAAGATCAAGGTCGCCGTTTGACACCATTGAGGAGATCCGGTGCGAAAAGAAGACTTCCAGGACACATTCCAGAAGTGGCAGCAACGATTGGAGCAAGGGGACTAATTTGAAGGTGATAGTGTGTAAATGAACTTCCTTGTAAACAGAGCGAGTCTTGAAACTTTTTGATACCACCGTATTTGATCCAAGTCGTATAACATTCATGGAAGAAGCCAGAGGTACAAATTATGAACTTACTTCTATATAAACAATCGAGCAAACACATTGTGCTTTGCATAATCTCTCTATAAAGTACTGCAGAGTGTTCTTCTAGAAGAGATTAACAGACACACACTATCCATAATCCTTCTATCAGATAGGCACAGCATTACAGCTTTAATCCTTTAATCAGATTTATCAATCTTCTGTCTAGCGGTTCGTACCAAACAGACAGCTGTATGCAAATAACTAAACCCTGGTACACCTTAGGTTCTGCTTTGATTGCAAGTTTTTACAATCCAAAACCAACAAAAAAAAAAGAAGGAGTTTCCATGCTGCATGCTCAGCGTTTCAATTCCTCATCCACATTAATGTATTATTGTATATATAGTTCAAATTCAATTCAATTCAGCATTTAGATTAGATTAGACAATTAGATTAACAATCAGAAAACAGATTATATATATATTTTATTGTCAGAAATCTGTCCCTATAAATTTAGTTGATCCCTAACGAGCAAGGAAAAACTCCCTGTGACTTCATGAGGAAGAAACCTTGAGAGGAACCCATCTTTGTCCTCATCACTCATTATAGTTCCATCATTGTTCACTGATTTCATGTTTATCCTCAAATTTTTTTTTACTTAATTCTCAAAATATTTCGACTTTATTCTCGTAATCTTCGACCTTTGCAGTTTTTTTATTACGTGGCACTAAATATTACCACTTTAACAGAAAAAAGTGCACAGAAGCTGTAAATGTCATACCTGAACCTAGTCGACTTGGACAAATGAGTATTTATGCAACAAATCATTGCTTGTTTTTAGTTCATCACAGCGGAATTATAAAGAACTGCGAAACTGATACTGCGATACTGAAAACTGCGATACTGAGACGCATTATTGTGTTCGTGATGATCTGCTGGATGAAAAGGAAAGGTAGAAATTGAGCCTGATACATATGCAATTTGAGGGTGAATTACATTTGGAAAATAAACATCAGCAACATCATGTAACTTCAATAGTAATATTATGTATAGGTTTTGAAAGACACACAATTCATTCTAAGCTGTGATAAAAAAAAAAAAAAGTCACAAATGGATGTCAGCATGCAAAGAAAATTCTCTTGATCATATCAAAACATTTTTTATTTGATATTGAAACAGGTAACGTGAACCTAAACACGTGAGGTAAACGCACCTGAATGTCCTGTCTGTCTGCGCTGCCATGGTTCTTGGTGCGGAGACCCCACAGAAAATGGCGGATGTAAAGCAGCTGTCTGTAGATGCTGTCGTCGACACACTCACTCTCCAGGTCCACCTTAAACCCAGCGCTGGGTAGCACGATGGGAGGATGGTTATCGAAGCTCTCCGACAGATCAACTGTACCACACACACACACACACACACACACACACACACACACACACACACACACACACAAATACAGTATATTATTACAATAATACATAACACCAGTTAGACATTATTTATCATAATTTTGAGAAATCCTATACCCTGGCCACCTTAAATCCTGTTTAAATCTTTTAGGGTGGCCATTTTTTTTGGAAAATCAATTATAATGTGCTATGATAACAGTTTTTTATGAAAGCAAAGAACACACTGGACAATCCCTCACCGGTTCTGTAAACGTAGGCTTCGTCTTCGCTGCTTGGTTGCCAGATTGAAACGGAACCCACTTCGCTGGTCAATTGGTATTGTGTAAGGATTCGGTGAAGCTGGACGGGTTTCAGACACGGATGTTCGGTCCGCAAAACTTTCCAACTCATCTTCACATGGCAAAAAAAGCAACACTATTACTACATTACAGCAGAGAGACACGCCTCAAGAATACATAGTCCATCATCTGGATTTAAAATATACACTGATCAGGCATAACATTATGACCACCTGCCTAATATTGTTTTGGCCCCCCTTTTGCCACCATAACAGCCCTGACACATTGAGGCATGGACTCCACTAGACCCCTGAAGGTGTGCTGTGGTATCTGGCACCAAGATGTTAGCAACAGATCCTTTAAGTCATGTAAGTTGCGAGGTGGGGCCTCCATTGATCCGACTTGATGTCCAGCACATCCCACAGATGCTCGATTGGATTGAGCTGCTCAAACCATTCCTGATCCATTTTTGCATTGTGGCAGGGTTCATTATCCTGCTGAAAGAGGCCACAGCCATGATGGAATACCATCTCCATGAAAGAGCGTACATGGTCTGCAACAGTGGGTAGATAGGTGGTACATGTCAAAGTAAAATCCACATGGAAGGTTTCCCAGCAGAACATTGCCCAAAGCATCAAACTGCCTCTGCCTGTTCCCCAGGTAAGGTCATCCATGTGGTGTAAAAGAAAACATGATTTATCAGATCAGGGCAGGTCCAGTTCTGATGCTCAAACGCCCATTGTTGGTGCTTTCAGCGGAGGTTAGGGGTCAGCATGGACACCCTGACTGGTCGGTGTCTAAGCAGCTCAATACGCAACAAACTACGATGCACTGTGGAATTTGGCACCTTTCTATCAGAACCAGCATTAACTTCTTCAGCTATTTCAGCTGTTGGATCGGATTACACAGGCCAGCCGTCGATCCCCATGTGCATCAATGAGCCTGACCCTGTCGTCGGCTCACTGCTGCACCACTACAAATAGGGAACAACAAGAGCTGCAGTTTTGGAGATGCGCGTTTAGCCAACACAATTTGTCACTTGTCAAACTCACTTAAATCCTTACACTTGCACATTTTTCTGGCTTTTAACACATCAGCTTTGAGGACAAAATGTACACTTGCTGATGAATATATCCCACCCACTAACAGGTGCCATGACGAAGACATAGTCAGTGTTATCCTTCTCTTCCTGTCACCCCGCTTCTCTCTCTCTCTCTCTCTCTCTCTCTCTCTCTCTCTCTCTCTCTCTCTCTCTCTCTCTCTGTCAAGCTAAACATGCTCCTGAGGTTCCCACTGTTCCTGCCCCTTTTCCCTCCTCAGGTCTTACCACTTTGTCTAGGCCTGCTTCTGGATGGTGTTCTCTTCGATTGGAGGCCACTCTGTGCAGCTGGGGATGGTTTCTCATCAACGCCTTGGGTGGTTCCATGAAATTACGGAGTAAGAACGGGAGCTTGGAGGATGGATTTGGACTGTAGTCAATGTCAAAAGTCTGCTACATTGACAGTTTAGCTACAGTTTGCTTCTGATCACCATCACTGCACCCTGCAACATCGTTTATTTGTAATAAATGGACATTCGGTGCAACCCAGATGAGGATGGGTTCCCTCTTGAGTCTGGTTCCTCTCAAGGTTTCTTCCTTATACCATCTCAGGGAGTTTTTCCTTGCCACAGTCTCCACCGGCTTGTTCATTAGGGACAAATTTACACTTATAAAGAACATATTCACTTTTATCACTACATTATCTGTGTAAAGCTGCTTTGAGACAATGTTCATTGTTAAAAGCGCTATACAAATAAAAATAAATAGAATTAAATTATTCACTTCACCTGTCAGTGGTCATAGTGTTATGCATAACCAGTGTATTATTTACACCAAAACCCATTATCTACAGGGTTTGAGTTGAGAAATGACAGAATTGCTGAAGCAGTGTCTTTAAACACTGCACTTCACATCAAGGCCAGCACTTCATCATCTACGACACACAGATTTAAGTGTAACCTGTGAGAGCTGCGAGGCGGGAGTGATGAGGATGGTGACCATGCTGCACAGTTTGGCGAAAAACCTCTGGGCAATCTGGGCCCGTCCTGCTCCTTTGGCCCAGTCGAGGAGCATACGCAAACATGCTTGTATCTGCAACGCTTGGGAGCGATGAAACCAGCCCCTCACTGGACCTACACACACACACACACACACACACACACACACACACACACACACATATACATATGTATATTATATATATAAAAAACAGTAGCACATTTTCCCTTTTGTTCCTGGCTTTGAATAAATACACAGTTGTGCCTGACACCTCCTATTACAATGACAAAATAAATCCTTATCCTGCTGTGTTATCCGTTTTTAACATCTGTGTGTGAGTGTGTGTTTAAGATAAGTATTTAACCGTCCTGTCTGTTACAACACAAAGAGGATTATGGGCGTATGGAAAAATAACTGCAACCTTACAGTGGCCTTTCACGGAACATATGCCACTCAGCTGTCTTTTAAAAAAAAGAAATGCGTGATGTAATTCCACATGACACAATGTGGAGAAGGGATTTAATGTGGGAGGTCGATTAACACAAATGTTTTGCAGGTCCTTGAATGATCTCAGCAAAGAGGTCTTTGATTCAAGCCTTAAATATTTTTTTATTATTCCTAAAATATACTCATTTATACAATAATATTTCTCATTCTGTAAAGGGCTCCAATAATACTGTATTTGACTGTAGCTGTCTTGCAGCTGTTGGGGACAAGTGCGCTAGTGAGTATAAATCCACAACAAATTCATTATAGGAAAAAAAGGTGGAAATAAAAGAAGATTCTAGAACAGGGATGGCAGACATACAGCAGGGACTGACCTGATACAGGCTCGAATCCAGGCCACCCAATAAATTTAGAAACCTTGTCCAAATCAAAAATTGGCACATGGACTGAAATTCAGTTAAAGGATTAAAAAAAATGTTTTTCACTAGTTTAATTTTTTATCTACATTCTTTTACCTGGTCCACGATGAAACAAAGGTTCATGGGATAGAGGTGAACCTGATTTAGATCCTCTAACCTGGAGAAAGTCAAACCAAAGTTCTTGGTTGACATGATGTAAATCTTACAACAAGTCTGGTCTAAACAACGAGCCTAACCAAAGGTTTGGTGGATTGAGGTGAACCTAATCTCAGTCAAATAAAGGATTCATGGGATGATGGTGAAACTGATATATATTCTTTTACCTGGTCAATGTCAAGCCAAAGGAGCAAAGGGTGTAGTTGGACCTGATTTAAATCTTACAACACGTTCAAAAATCAAGGTTCAGGGGATCGAGAGGAACCTGATTGAAAAGCTCCAATCCAGCCAAAGTCTAACCAAAGGTTTGGGGAATGGAGATGAACCTGATATATATCATTTAACCTGGTAGGAGTCAAACCAAAGGCACAGCAGGTATTGGTGGACCTGATCTAAATCCTCCAACCAGAGTCAAACCAAAGGTCTGGGGAATGGAGGTGAACCTATTCTTGATCCTCCGATCCAGTCAGTCTCAAGCCAAAGATCCAGGGGTAGGAGCTAGACCTGATTTAAATCCTTCAACCCAGGCATGAACCAAAAGCTCAGGGGATCTTGGTGAACCTGATCTAGATCCTCCAACCTGGGTGCAGTCAAACTAAAGGTCCAGAGGGTGCTGTTGGAGCTGATCTAAATCCTAAAACCCAGTCAGCAACGAAACAAAGGTTCAGGGGATCTCTGTGAACCTGATCATGATCCTACAACCTGGTTAGAGTCAAACCAAGGGATTGTGGGATGAAGATAAACATGATCTAGATCCTCCAACCTGGACAGAATCAAACCAAAGGTTTGGGGGATGGAGGTGAACCTAATCTTGATCCTCTTGTTCCATGTTGTACAGCATCAAATGAGTTAGGATTTTGGGGTGGAAGTTAGAGCTAAGCTTTAGTGTTAAGAAGAGGTCAATTACCCTGTGACCCTCTGGTTTTGTGGTGAAAAGGGTCACAAAATGTGCTAATTCCTTAAAAGAAATTGTAACCATGTAATCCTTGCCAAATAAATCAGATAAATCCTGAATGTGGGAATGTGGCTCATTACATCAAGTGAGTTATACCCCTGTTCAAGACACTGCAGACCTTACAGCACTTCCGAGGAAGGACCACGAGTCTGCAAAATTCTCTTGCTCTGCAGCACTCCGAGACTTCCTCAATTTATTCTTCCCCAAAGAACAGTCAGTCCAAACATAATTACCTGTCTCTGTGACTCAGACCTTCTATCTAGACTCTAGACTCTTTTGCTTGCAGTTACGACCCTTACTACAGAAACAACAGTTGCTTCATCTTGCTAATTGGGGGTACGGTTGAGACTGCTTGCCTGTTTATAGTTAGTGTCTTCCACACCACATCACTTTCAGCTAGCTGCAATGAAAATTTTCTTCTGGTACTGGTGTGGACAGACTAAAATGTATGAATCAGGGATTTCTGCTGGATATCTGCCAAAACTGTAACCATAATCAATTATTTGAATGAATTGATGCTTGGATTGTTTTGTCCATCTCAACCAAGCTCCTAATGTGGCTCTTCTTCACTCTAAATCCCAGACCAGAAGAAGTATTTGTTAATTTTCACACTTTTTATTAGAAAACTAAAAAGTGGTTTTCTGTTTCCCTAAGTCCATGCCCATTGAAGTTCTTAAGTAGAACTTTAAGTGGTCCTATACTGGTGTAGTCCGTCCATCCTGCTTACCTTTTCGGCTCTAAAGTCATCAACAAGATGTTTTTGCCCTTTCTTTTGCTGGATGTTTTTTGTTTTTTGCACCATTCTGTCAAAACTCCAGAGACCATTGTGTGTGAAAAGTCTTAGGACCTCAGCAGTTTCTGAAATTGCAGAGCTGCCACATTGATCATCTCTGCTATGGTATTCAATTTGGTCCAATGAAAAATATTGCTGAATCCGCATCTGAACTGTGGATCCCCGGGCAGTGTGTGTGTGTATGTGTGTGTGCGTGTTTGTGTAGTTCACTAGCACATGACACTAGAGGTCAGACTAAACCCCCAGCACAGTTTATCAGTCTGCATTCTCTCCTGTATGTCCACTTTCCCATTCTAATCCCGTCCATTCCTTTCACCTTCATGCTACCTGCCCTACTGCTTCCGTCGCCTCTCTTTCTCTATTATCACTGGGAGCAGCTGTTGTCTACATGCTTAATGAAGACATATGATGGCGCAGATATGGCCTAGCAAGCACATTAGTGTGTTAGTGGGCAGGCAGCCTGAATGAGGGTAGACTTTAATATATTATAAAAAATGAAGAAGAAAAGCAGTAAAAAAAAAGGCAATCAACGACATTGTGATGTCATTTACATAATAAAAGGAGTCTCTAGTGTCAGTAGTGTGTAATTGTCAGAGGTAAAAGTAATGTTTTTTACAATCCGACAGACTGAATATCTGGCTAGCTAGCCATCTATCCATCCATCCACATCCATCCATCCATCCATCCATCCATCCATCCATCCATCAATTTATTAATCAATCCCATCCATCCATCCATCCATCCATTCATAAGACTGGGGAGACATCTGTTTAACACTCATACAGACAGAATATCTGACTATTTATCCATCCATCCATCCATCCATCCATCCATCAAACCGGGGTGGCATCTGTTTAACAATCATACAGAGAGAATACCTGGCTAGTTATCCATCCATCCATCCATCCATCCATCCATCCATCCAAAGTTAAGTGTTTAAAGCATTGGACTTTGGATCTCAAGGTTGTCAGTTCATATCCCAGCCACACCAAGCTGCCACTTCTGTCTGGAGTTCAACTGGGATAAGTCAATCAGGATAAAAGCGTCTGCCAAAGCCATAAATGTTAATGTAAATCCATCATCTATCCATTCATTCATTCATTCATTTATCCATCCATCCATCACCTTTATCAATGAGTAGATTGAAGAGCGAGGCATTGGTGAAGAAGAAGAGGTAGGCGAACATTTGGCTCTGGATCTCGGCATGGACCTGATACTGCTGCATGAGTTCAGCTGTGGTCTGAAACACACACAGAGCCCGACGTACTGCCTCGGGCATGACACACAAGCTGCAGGCACACGCCCGTGCGCCCGTAACCCGCCGACATGCCTCCGATGACGTCTCGCCTCTAAACGGGCTGTAGTCCAACAAGGCTGGGAACACCACGTACAAGGACTGCAGAAAAATAACACAGAAAAACAACACAACACAACACACACACACACACACACACACACACACACACACACACACAGACTCACAAATCCAAACAGCTTTGGGGACACCATATGCATAGACCCAATACATAGACAATGAAGGAGGAGGAGAAGAAATAAGTCATGAAAAAAATTAGTGAAATTTCACATTTGGTCCTATACATAGTGCACTTCCTGTACAACATCTGCATTTCCTTTTTGTATTTGTGTGTTAAAACGTATAAGATTTATTCTGGTGGGTGCACAAATCTTTAAACAAGCCCAAAGTGGTGGGATGATTTTGTCAACAGTGTCATTGACGTTCCAATAAGCTGCTTCCAACCTGAGCATGGGGCAGCGTGATTCCTGCCCCATCAGGCTTTAGTTAATGCTTGTTGAGGTTCTTGTTTATTGACCACTAGGTGCAATAATAACTCAATAAGGCTAAATCAGGCAAAGAGTGCAGTATGTGGAAAAATCTGTAAAAAAGCAAACATCTGTAAAGTCACAAAGGTATTTAGTATTTCAACAACATCTAGAATAAATCCAGAGTATAAGATTTGTGAATGGAGCAATTACCCTGTACTAATGGTGTAACACTATACAGAATTCACGGTTCTGTATGTACCTCGGTTTTTAAGTAACGATTCGGTTCAATTTTGGGGCAGTTAGGGGTAAGAAATGCAAAACCTAAAATTGGTTTGTCGTATTTTATTAATGTTGTTTTTTATTATCAACATTTGTAAACATCAACAGTTTAAATTGTTTAAACCAATTTTAAATATAATACCTGCTTGCTATAAAATTAAAAAAAATTTATATTAAAATAAATTAGAATAATTCTAATTAATACTAATTTTAAAAATATAATATAATAATCACTAATTAAATGTAGTAAATGAATAAATAGGCACAAATTAAATTGATTAAATCCAAAAAAAAAAAAATGTAATAGTTTACATTAAATATAAAATTTTCAATATATTTGTTCTAATTAACTGTTCTACTTATTTCAGCATACTTTAACAAATGTCTGCATTAAAGAAACACACAAAATAGTTATTTATTTATTCATTATTTATTCATAAATGAATTAATTCCTTTCATCCTTCGTTCATTCATTCACTTCCTTGATATGTGGAATTGTCAGGAATTTCTCCTTTTAAAAAGAATATCACTAGACTGATGTAAAAATGTTGACGATGCCGGAGCCTCATTTTTTACCTTTGTGATGTAGTAGACGCACTGCTGAAACGTGTACATGATCACCTCCTCCAGAATGCTCATCACCTCTTCGCTGGCTGATATAGTCGCCGACAGGAGCGACTCCTTCGATCCAGCTGAGAGGAAAACAGAGTATAAATGGACCGAGTGACCAATGTATAAGTTGAATAATGGTTACTGATTATCGGAGGTGGGAAACTATGCTTTTTAATATGCTGAGTTGCCCAATGTGACGCATCAAGCTTCATCATGACCCAGCTTTAGGCTCCGAATAAGTCACAATGAAGAACAGGAGTCAGCGGGAGGGTGACCTTTTTTTTCCTGCTGCACAGCACTTTTATCGATTCTCTAATTTGTTAGAAAGCGGCTGAATGACAGATGAAAGTCATCTTACGTGCTGTACGATGTATATCATATACTGTCTGTGTGTGTGTGTGTGTGTGTGTGTGTGTGTGTGTGTGTGTGTGTGTACCTTTGCTGTCCATCATTTCAATATTCTGCATGTACGTAGGCGATTTCTGTTGGATGAAGTAGAGGATCTCGATGGCGTTCGCCATCCAAAAGAAAATGACCTGAAGGTCTGGCACGAAGTCTGAGATGCTAAGAAGTGAGAGGGAGGCTGGATCCTGACTGTACCAAACACACACACAAACAAACTTACACACACTTACAGTAAACATGATTGCTTAAGGGAGAAAAAAAAAAAGGAAGCAAATAATACGATTAAGCAATGGTGGACTAGAAGTTTAAATAGAAATACAAAACTGTGAAAGTGCGCACACACGCATACACACACACACACACACTCACACACACACACACACACACACACACACACACACACACACACACAC
>JAAIIK010000393.1:253570-267024 GCA_014706435.1 Silurus glanis
CACACACACACACACACACACACACACACACACACACACACACACACCTATATACACACTGCTACAAGGTGGAATATGATACCCACTGCTGAGCTTGCTTCTGTGCCAATTCCTTTGTCTTCTCCTGTAACACACACACACACACACACACACACACACACACACACACACACAACAATTAGTGCCATTAAAATGTGAATTGAGTTTCATGTGGGAGGAACAATATACCTTGGAGCAATCTCATTGCATCGCTGTTTTATTTGCCTGTCTCTTCGCTTAATATTCAGCCTGAATGACACTGACCTTTTGTAATTGGATTTTAATAATTAATCAGTGTGTGTGTGTGTGTGTGTGTGTGTGTGTGTGTGTGTGTGTGTGTGTGTGTGTGTGTGTGTGTGGGGTGGGGGCGGTGTTTCGGAGCGGTCCTTAAACGCCTTGGCATGCTTTCACAGGCATTTCGGTCGAATCCCAAATTACATGACACCCTCCCTTGTGCGCTCTACATGCTGACCGGAGGCTGAGGTAAATGTTAAGCCGACGGGGAACGAAGACGAGACAGCGAATAAGACGCTTCCTTGACCTTCACAGAGGAGAATCCGTCCCTGCTAAACAAACTTTTTTTTTTTCTCTTGTGGTTCATTTAGTTCCATTGGGACACATTTTATATTCACCAAAAATGTTCAATTATAATGTTCAAAATAGCACAAAATCACCACGAGTGTTAAATTTGTAAAAAAAAAAAAAAAAAAGAAAAGTCAAAAACAGGCCAAAATGGTGCGCTTTAAACTACATTAGAATTGTATTTGTAATTGTAAGTGTTTCTGGTGGATTTTTACAGGACCATAAAATGATACAGGGTGGCGCGGGGAAATTTCAGAACTAGAAGTTCGCTACCCTGGGGCATCAGCGATTGTTTGGAGCCAGTGTAAGCTTGTTTAGAACCCCTTGGAGCAGTTCACTGTAAAAATCTTTATAAGAATGATGAAAGGGTGAGTGCTGCACAAAGGGAATTTTGCCATCATCAACAGTTAGGACTAGGGATGGGTACCTGTAATTTTTTGGACCCTTCAAAATTGGGCAATACCAAACTACCAATAAACTTCAGGACGAACAATATGTGCGTTAATTTATCTCCATATACTTCGATGTTAATGGGGAATTAAAAGCTAATGCTTGTTATTTTCTGGAAATTCCAGAATTTTCTATTACATTCCGTTGTGCTCCTGCTGCTCAAATATGGTATGCTGAGGGAAAGTCCGCCATGGACAGTCCTAAACCCGGCTGCGAAAGGTGGAGGGTGGGCATTGGGCTAGCAACCCAACCCTGTAACAAAATTGCAACAGGAGGAATAAACTTTCTTTCGGCTTCTCCCATTAGGGGTCGCCACAGCAGATCATCCGTATTCATGATCCGCATGTTCCTTCCTAGATGTTCTATCTGCATGGCCCTTCCTAACGCAACCCTCCCCATTTATCCGGGCTTGGGACCGGCACTAAGAGTGCATTGGCTTGTGCAACCCTAATGGCTGGGGTTGGTTTCCTGACCGGGGATCGAACCCGGGCCGCAACGGTGAAAGCGTGTGAAGAAGTGGGACTTCTGTATTGAGGCTTGTAAATACGCTGAAATTCCCTTTGTGCAGCACTCACACTATTACAATTCCTATAATTCGAAACAAGCTCACACTGGTTCCAAAAAATTGCCAACGTCCAAGGTTCGCCAACTCCTAGTTCAAAAATATCACCCTGTATTCGAGTCAAAAATTAAATGTGAAATTTCATACTACCATAGGATTTGTATTTGTGCTCAATTTACAAGTAATCGTATCATAGAACCATAAATTAGCAAATATTCAAGTTTTAGGTCAAAATGAAGCACTGTAGCCAATGTAATATTTAGTTTGAAATGTTGATCAGGTCCAAATGGTACATTTTTATGACCCAAACGAATGGAAAATTCATTGTCAGCTTGTCAAAGAGAAAACCGACCCATGCGATGCTCTGGATCTTCTTGGCAATTTTTAGGAGCAGTTTGCCAAAGCTTCCGGGCGGGAATGAAAGCGCTGAGTGTTGGATGCACAGGCAGAGCAGGTACGCCGGGGTGAGCTTGTGATCATCGCCGCTCGGCTCAATCAGTGTGAGCACCCGGTTCACCAAGGCGTCCTCTTGGGCTCTCTCGAACTCCAGCGCCAACTTCCTCTTCTTTGAGCCCTTTGCGTTTTTTGAGCTTTGCCGAAATCCCGCCTGCTCCCGTGGGGCAGCGCCGCACGTCGGACACGCCTCTGCGTTCAAAGCGCCGAGGGCGCGGAGGCGGGCCAGGGTGTGGCCTGGTAGTGGCTTGGCGCTCAGGGGGTCTCTGTATAGAAAGATGTAATGGGAGCCAAATGACAGCAGGTCACCATGACGGAGCGAAGTGGGGCGCTCGATACGGGTAAAGTTGATCAGCACGGTGCCGAGGCTGACCGGTTCCAGTAAGAGCCGATGATCAGAGGTAGAGGAGGAGGAAGAGGACGAGGAGGATGAGGACGAGGAGCGGCGGCGGCGTATGCGGCAGTGGAGTGGAAGAATGTCCGGAGATGACAGACAGATGTTTGGACGTGTGCTTGCTGTCTCCTGACCCACCGTGTGCTGCTCTTTGTTCAGCAGGTAAACCAGGCAGTCCTGTTGATTGATAAAAAAATAAATGATTCGGAACACCAACCAATTTTTCTAACAAAATACACAACTTCTTAGTTTGCAGTTCGATCTGAACCTAAACTTGAATTTTTACAAATTAGTTTGAGGTCTAAATACTTCATGAGTCTTCACCAAACTATGCCCCCAGCGCAAGTATTGGAAAAAAGTCTGTAGTTACATCTGCGGTGCGAACACTGATGTGCACAATATCTATGTTAACTCATCGCTATGATTAGCTGAGAGTTCATCACTCACTTGTCGGTTAAAACCTTGCAGGAGCAGCAAATGAGGTGATTGGTAGAGGGAATGCTTGACTCCGCCCCCCTCTCTGCGTCCATCCGATTGTGCTCGGCCTGACCCGGGCAGTGTAGAGTAGCGCTTCGGTTCCTCCCCAGTCACGCCCACCAGGTTCAGACTGGTTTCGCTGAGGCTGCGGCAGAACGTAGAGCCGTGCTGCAGGGTCATGGTTCCTTTAGCGCGGTTCCGCTGGACTTTCCGCGCCTGTGCGTTTATATCTAACAAATAGAGTCGGTTATCAAACTACCGTCTTATTTTAACCATTCGTGACTAACTTGCTGATCTAATACAGAGTGTGATCAGAATGGGGGCTATAGAGTAGACTTGGTGAAAAGGCTGTGGATAATGAATATTTTTGAGAACAAGGAAAATGTGCCATGAGTGAATCTCATCTTGACCGACCTGATCCTGACGTACATATTCCTGTCCATCCCTATATATATATATATATATATATATATATATATATATACATACACACTGGCGATCAAAATTAGAGAACAATATATAAACAATTGAACAATTCTGAAATAATGTCATCTTCACTGCTCAACAGTTGAAGGAGTTTTTGTCCTGTCTATACCATGCTACCAGAACACCTTTTCCACAAAATAACTTTGGCAATTAAAAAAAAAAACATTATTTTGCAGAAAACACACTGACCAAAATTAGAGAACAACAATGACTGTAGCATGGAAAAAGATTACAACAAAATTTTCTGAAGGTTATAACAGTCAGCAATTAGTATGAAGTGTACAGGCCTCTGCTCTGAATGACTTCAGCACATCTGCGGCCACAGGACAGCACTAGTCTCTCACACTGCTCTGGTGTGATTTTGGTCCACTCTTCTTCCAGTCTCCTCCACAGTTCGGTGACTGTAGTGGGTTTCTTGGCCATAACTTTGTCACCAAGGATTTTCCAGAGGTTCTCTATTGGGTTGAGATCAGGAGTCTGGGCAGGCCATGTCATTATTTCAATGTTTTCAGTTTCAAGGAACTGCTTTACCCGTTTTGCTGTGTGACATGGAGCGTTGTCCTGCATGAACACTGCGGGCTGATTGGGTGATGAACGCATGGAAGGACCCATATATTGTTGAAGAAGGCTCTGATTAACATTTGCATTCACTCTGCCATGTAGCTGTATAAGAGGCCCAACTCCTGCTGCAGAAAACATGCCCCAAACCATGACACTTCCTCCTCCACTTTTCACTGACTTCTTTACACACTTTGGGTTCAGTCTTTCTCCAGTTTGTCGCCGGACATAATGTTTCCCATCGGACACAAATAAATTAAACTTGCTTTCATCGCTGAAGTGAACTTTGGACCAGTTCTCCTCTGTCCACACATCATGCTTAGTCTAGCCTTTTGATTCTTTCTGCTAATGAGAGGTTTGGTCACTGCAGAGTGGGCTTTCAGTCCAAATGCTATTAAACGTCGAGACACTGTATGACGAGACAGATCCTTACCCTGTTCAGCGCTGAACTGGTGAGCAATTCCAGCTGCAGTGTGGAAACGATTGCCCATTGAGATCCTCCGCAGTATCCTGTCCTCTCTTGTATTTGTCTTCCATGGACGACCAGACTTCTTGGCGGACTTGAATGAGTTTGTGATGTTGTAAAGAGTCAATATTCTTGAAATCACAGATTTGGAATGACCAACTTGTCTTGCTATGGCTGATAAGGTCATCCCTTTGGCCTTCATCTGGACAACCTGCTGCCGGAGGCTTTCAGTCACTTTAGATCGGCCCACCATCTTGCAGAGTCAGTGAATCTGGAAGTTAGGCTGCCAGTTAAATAGGGGTTTACAGATAATCAAGGAAATTAGCACCAGGTACCAGATTAACACCAATAACTGGGAGGTATCTGAAAGTGTTCTCTAATTTTGATCAGTGTGTTTTCTGCAAAATAATGTTTTTTTTTTTAAAATGCCTTAGTTATTTTGTGGAAAAGGTGTTCTGGTAGCATGGTATAGACAAGACAAAAACTCCTTCAACTGTTGAGCAGTGAAGATGACATTATTTCAGAATTGTTCAATTGTTTATAAATTGTTCTCTAATTTTGATCGCCAGTGTGTATGTATATATATATATGTATAATTTATTTTTTAATTTTTCTAAAACCTGTATGCGGAATTGACTAGCACTAGAACACTGCACTGAATGTGTGTCTCTTGATGCATTATGGGTACCGCTCCATGAAATATTCATTAAGAGATATATACCAGATAAATATTTACACTGTGTTTTTTCTCTGAGTTCGCATTTAGAAGGTGATGGTGTGATACCAGCATTTAAAGGTGACTGAGAGCACTCTTGTGGGTGAACAACATGGAGGCGGCCGAGTCATTATTATTCTCAGATGATATTAACCTTTCTGAAATGGAGTGTGTAAGTTAGCTGTAGGTGCACTATATTGACAAACATTTGTGGACACCTGAGCATGAGATTAGTGTGTGTTCCTTTTTGAACATCCAATCCACATTGTGTTCCCATTACCTGTTAGAATTTGTGTGCTTTAACTTTATTTTAAATCTATTCTCTTCTAGTAAGGTGAAGTTACCTCTCCAATCAATCTATTCATCATCATCATCATCTACCACCCTACTGGTCCCCTTGGAGACTTTCTAGAAGAGATGGACAAACTCCTCAGTAATCTTTCCTTCTGACAGCACCCCTCTGACAGTTCTTGGTGACTTCAACCTCCCATCTGACAAACTTCATTCATCTTGCCTTCTGGCTCTTCCGAATTTCTTCTCCTTGACATTTAACTTCTACCCCACTTCAAATTTCTGATTATCACCTGGTTTCCTTTACAATCACTCTCCCTATCCTACCTAAAAACTATTTCCAAAATCTCTCTCTTAAATGTCGTAACCTCCACTTCATCTCTCCTTCCTCTATAGCTTCCTGTACTCTTTCATTTCTTCCTGACCCTGACTCGTTTTTCTCTCTACCCTATTACTCTGCTACTGACACTTCCCTCTCTTTTCTCAACCATGGACTTTCTCTGCTCCCTGACTGCTAAACCCAAGAAGACCTCTTGTCCTGCCCCCTGGCTGTCAGAATTGTTGCACAGCAATCGTTAAGAACTTAGATCAGTGGAGAGAAAGTGGAAAAATATCACAACCTAGATGCAGACCTCACCTCTTACCGTGCACTCCTGACCAAATTCTCTACAGACAAGACTTCTGCTAAGAATGTTTTTCTATAAGGAAAAGCTTGAGGCCTCTGCACAGCATCTTCACTACTTAACCCCCCTGCTCCACCTGCTCCAACCTCCCTGACTGCAGAAGACTTTGCCTCCTTCTACAATAAGAAGATTGAGGAAATCGGTCAGTCCTTTACTTCCTCCCCAACTATGCCTACACTACACAGCCAGGTATCCCCTACTTCTTCAATGTCAAATTTCTCAACCATAGCAGAAGAATAGGTGCTGCAAGTCATCCAATCTTGCAATCCCACCACCTGCCCTCTTGATCCAATCCCTTCAACTATGCTCCAGACCATCTCACAAGACCTCCTGCCGTTCATCATCACAATCATCAACGGGTTGGCCATGTGCCAACTGTCTTCAAGAGTGTGAGGGTTATTCCCAACCTGCTCTGGATCCATCGGACAACAGCAACTACCGACCGGTATAACTTCTTTTTCTTTCTAAAACTCTGAAACGCGCTGTTTTTAACCAACTGTCTGTCTATATCTCACAGAACAACCTCCAAGACCCCAACCAGTCTGGCTTCAAAGTGCCACATTCCACAGAGATGGCCCTTTTGGCTGTCACTGAGAAACGCTGCAAGATCAGCCAAGTTGTCATTTGTCCTCATCCACCTAGACCTGTCAGCAGCATTTGACATGGTCAACCAGAAGACTCTTGTCAACCCTCAGAAGGTTACATGAAGGGGGTCCACATATGCCCCACATAGACTCTCCACTGGCATCCCACAAGGCTCATAACTTGGTCTTCTCCTTTTCTCCATTCTATACCCACTCTCTTGGTGATGTCATATTCAGACATGGGTTTTTTCCCCACTGCCATGCTGATAACAATCAAATCATCTTCTCCTTCCCTCCAACAGACACCACAGTTTTTGCTCGAATCTCAGCATGCTTGGCAGACATATCCACATGTATGAGTGCTTATCAACTGAAACTCAACCCCAGCAAAACTGAACCCATGTAAACTATATCTTCATGGAGCTGGCTTTGTGCACAGGGTCATTGTCATGTTGGAACAGGTTTGGCTCTCTTAGCTAAAGTGAAGAGAAAATTGCATCTAATCCAAAGTTACAATTAAGTGCCTCCAACTTTGTGCTAACAGTTTAAGGAAGAATCACATAGTATTGCTTTGTAGGATGTTGTAAAAAAAAAAAAAGAGTTTTTCTCAATAACCAAACTCTAGAACTTTTTGACTTTTTGATGCTCAGTGAACACATGGTTGAACACTCATTTTCATGGTGTAGATTTTAAGCTTTTTCTATGGCATGAGTTTAATGATCGCAATGACAACTGCAATCATGAAATTTTTATGGTTGCGGTGGAATGTGAAGGTGGAGTATGCAGTGGAGGTATCAGGCAGGCAAGGCTTGGCAGGCGGGGCTAGTGGTTGACGCCGTACCTGAGCACATTCCCCACCTTTAAGATTTGGAGTGCTGGGCAGAACCACACGCCAGCCCCGGGGGGAACTCCGTTGACATTTAGCATGTGCACCCCTAGTCAGGGTGGATGTTAAGACAGGGGAGTGTGTGTGAGCTCCTGGAGGCAGGTGCACAACACAGCAAAGTAGAATACCATTAATCGAACAATACAGAAAAACACATGAACTCATTGACTTATGCACTTAATAAGCAGAAGTTATTTGCACGTTGGTATTTACTAGAAGGTCTTGCCTTCCTGGATTGTAGAGAAACAGATTTTAGAACAGAAGTCTCTAGGTAAATTTTCGCCTGAGATTTCTTGGTGTCTCGCCTTCAGTCACCATGTCTAAAATCATGAAGTTGTCCTGTAAGATCTTCATGATTGCCACTGACACATAAGCTACAGACTTTGAGTCTATAGAAACAAGTCAAAGACATGATGCTAATTCCCTGGTACAAAATGCAAACTTTTCCAAGTGTCCTTCAGGGGAGTGATTGAGGGACTCCCTTTTTTGTTTCAGCCCTGTTCCTACCCTCGTTTGTGGTTAGTGTTCATATCTTTACCCCAACCTTGTTTCCTCTCATTAGTTCCTGTTTCATCGTTTGTGAACCTATCTGATCTCGTTTTCCTGATTATAGAATTTCCTTCTGTGGACTTGGCTGCCTTTGTTTTTGTCCATGCTACAGATAATAATTAATGAATTGCTCTAGGGGAAAAAATGCTGAAGTGCATGTGTTCTGCCTCTAAATGTGACACTCAGCGATTTCATGAAGCCTCTCCTGGCATGTGAACCAAGGTCCTCAATTTGGCACAATGTCCTCTGGCAGTCTTAACTTTTGAAACTGTGACAAAGTCCATCCAGGACAGAATTCCTTGCGTTGCTGCTTGTCCGAGGATGGAAAGTCAACTGGGTGAGGTGCAAGGCTCTACTGCTTGCTATAGAATTGATATATGGTTTTCACTGATATTGGAAAAGAAACTGAAACTGGAGACTTATTAAAGAAAACCATACTATTTCAATGATTATTTTTCAAGTAAAAATCAAAATGTTTAATTAAATTGTTAGCCTTAAATGTGTACCTGTATTATTTCATGTAAAAAGCAATCAACCAATAGGAATTGAGAATTCAACAGCGCTGGGCCCCATATAATTGCAGTTCATATGTTATTGATGAGACGTGGTGTCAGTGTATGTGTTGTTAAATAGTTCAGCAGTGTGCATCCCTGCCACCTGGCTTCTGTTTACACAATGTGTCTGTGTGTGTGTCTGTGTGTGTGTGTGTGTGTGTGTGTGTGTGTGTGTGTGTGTGTGAGAGCGTGTAATGCGGATTATGATTAGAATCAGCAAATGTAATCTCTCTGCCTGCTCATCTTCGCTAAACCACATAACATTCTGGAACATTTTTGAATGAACCTGTGTTCTTTGTAGCACCAAACAAGGGGTTACGAGTCTGACAGCGTCCGGTTACACGCAGCTCGTCTGGTTGCTCGTGCGTAATTCTAGTTTAGCAGTTTCGGCAGCCGTGCCACAGCCTATCGTCCGCGTATATGCCTGGAGAAAAAGCCGAGGATAAATTATCTTGAGTAATTTTGCGGATATTGATTCTAACCTCCGCTTTGTGTTTTGGCTCAATGAACACCTTGATAAATTCCTAATTTAGCGCTATGGCAAACAATGAAAGAAGAGAGGGGAGCGAGAAATACAAAACTCGGTATGAAAATAGTGAATTATTCATTTGGGCCTTCTCTGAATATTTGAATTCTTCCTCGGGATAAAAACATTGAATATTTTAAAAATAACTCTTAATTGGTATCATATTATTATTATTAAAATTATTATTATTATTTGTATTATTATTACTACAATAACGGTGAAGCATTAGTAATCGGGGTATGTGGGTATCTGCCTGGTGCATGTGGTGGCAGGAGTGCAGGGAAATGAAGACTGAGGGCTACGCTGCTTCTTTTCTTCCTGCCCGAGTGCAAACGAGTCTCTGGAGATTCGCCGTTGTCTTTAGTGAATGCTGAGGCAGACAATACAGCTGAGGAGACAGACAAAGACAGAGAGAAAGACAGAGAAATAGAGGGGGAGGAATAAACGGATAGAGGAGAGGGCAAAAACCATATAGATAATTTCGATAGTTCCTTGAAACCTTGAGCAAAAACAAGAGTAAAATAAAAAAAAGGGGGACAAAACACCAGTTAAGTAATCACATGATTATCAACTTAAATTGGTGGTTAAATGACTTATATAGTGAGTGTCTGTTATAGTGGCAAACATAAAAGGGATCTCGTAATATCACATATGAAAACCTTTAAAACTTGAATACTTTATCGCATTAGGATTGTGCGATATTTACTCCTTGCAATGTCATTGATGTTTACTTGATTATATTATATCAGATCCATCTTTATGCTCTTGACTTGTAGCATAAAGCACAAAAGGATGGTGCAAAAGATCCGAGGTGCGAACACTTGGGTCATGCAAGAGTAAAAAAAATATACAAGGAAAAAGTTTAGTCGTAAGTGCCACCTCGGCCATGACACTTGTTTGCGTCATCTATATAAAGAAGCAACAGGAAACAATCTGGCCTTTTAATATTCTGTGCCTTCCCTATTCAGTGAACTTCATTCGGAATAAAGAAGAAATAGTCTTATATAAGGTGGTATCAAAAAGTGTCGAGACTAGTTTTGAAACATGTCAACAGATGGCACCACAAGGCTGAACGCACCCTCACAGGGAGCACCGACCTTCATAAGTCAGTGTGCTAAAAGACATCGTCCACCATCATGGATAGCAAGTTAGAACAAAGAGGAAACGTGAAATATTGCATGCAACTGGGCAAATCTGCCACAGAGACATTTGATATGATTTGGCAAGTTTATGGTGATGCTGCAATGAGTAGTTTCAAGCTTCAAGAGTGGAAGAACATCACCGGAACACAACGAGATATCAGAAAGACCTTGAACTAGTTAACCCAACGAAAATGTCAAAACCATTCAGCAACTTGTGCATGATGATTGTCGGCTACTAAGTTCGTCCCCAGGCTGCTGTCCCAGTAGCAAAAGGAACACTGCGTCGAAGTCTGCCAAGAATTCTGTCACAATGCCATGGCGAGGATCATTACCGGTGACGAACTTGGGTGTACAGCCCTGAGACGAAGCAATAGTGTTCTCGGTGCAAGAGCACATTTTGTCCACGACCAAAAAAGACGAGGCAGGTCCACAGCTTGACCAAGCGCATGCGCATCATCTTTTTCGACATTCGCGGCATTGTGCATTGATAATTCGTCCCCAGGGGCCAGACTGTCAATAGTGAGTTATACTGTCAGGTTTTTAAGCGTCTGAGGAAGGACATTTGGAGAAAGCGACTGGATCTTTGGCACACTAGTCTGAAAACTTTTTGATTCCACCTCGTAGGTGTCTCACACAATATTAAGTACTATGGACCACCAAATTGCTGATTATAATCTCACAGTGAGAGCTAAATGCTTCTCTAAAGCCCACCAATTGCAGGATATAATAGGAAGATAGCAGTTAGAAACTATTTAAGCAGTGAAATATTTGTTGGATTGTTCTTGCAAAATGCCCTGTAGATGCTCTGTGCTTTAATATTGTTAACACATATCAGTTACCTGCAGTTACCGTGTCTTTCTCTTTAGCTGCCAGCTCCTCCACTTCGGCCCTGCGCCTGAGCTCGAAGCGCCTCGCGAATCCTTCCCTTGGCTTCCACAGCTCCTGCAGGAGGAGAGGCTTCTCGTTGCTGCCCAGAGCCCGCAAGCACTCTGTCCTCCAGTGCCGCTCGGCACCCTCGAACCTCCCGATCACATCGCAGAGCACAAAGCTGCTGGCTGAACCTTTGTTTAGAGAGTAGCGCTCTAGTGCCTCCTTAATAAGTTCTTGCGCACTGGAACGCGGAGTGGCCAAAACGCTCTTGTAGTTAGCCCCAGCGCTGATTTCATCCCCGAAGATCTTGAGCACACCTGGAGCTGAGGTCTGTGTGGATAGCTCTGCCGGATCATCCCGCACTTGCTCGGGCAGGTCGGTGACGGAGCGACGGTCCCGGTAGCTCAGAGTCCGGTACAGGACCTGCGTGATGGTACGGCTCTGGCGCTTCAGGCGACTCTTTGAGGGCAGTGACATGCTGGCTGAAGAGGAGCCGTAGAACATGGTGCCAAAACAATCCAGATAGAAAGACTAGGACTGAGAGAACCACAGGATACATGAAGGTTAAACAAGGAAGCAATCATCAAGAGCGGTTTTCAATCGCAGTCTTATAGATCTCAGCCCTTGCTCAAAAATACTGATTTTGGTTTTAGCCTTAATCCTACACACCTGAAGCAAGGTCTTAAATAAACTGGATATTAGAGCCAGGTGTGTTGGAAGCAAAGTTGCTAGCTCGGAAGGTCTCTGTCCATTAAAACAACTCAGAACAAGTATTTCAAAAGGTCAGGGGTAGTGGTAGTAATGAAGGTCAGGGTCTCGAAGGTCAGGTCTCGAATCATCCTTAATATTTGCAAACCAGTAAGTGTATACAGTTTGTACAAGCAGCACAATACATTGGATTTCTTGCAAAATCCTGTACTTTGCTCAAAATCCTTAGTTCATCTCTTGAAAGTAAGTATTTGTGTCAATGAACATGACATTCCCATCAGAATGAAAAGTCCTTTTGTCATTGTTCACGAATGCGATCATCAAAATGTTTAGTCGCGTTGTCAGTATGACGGCGCACAGTTTCAGTATTTCTTGATATAAACTATGGTTTAAATTACAGTGATTGAAAATACACAAAATTTTACTTCCTTCTGTTTGGCATCTATGAATTTCAGCAGCATAAATTCATTTATTTGATTGCATATTAGATTTATATTGATTGCAAGAGACTGGACAGGATTCCCACTTTTTACACTACTGTAATAGTGTTTCCTGGTTGTTCATCCATTTTCAAAAATTGTAAATCTGTTTTTCTGTTGCCATTTGAAGGTTCACGAGATTCACCTTTGACCTGTTTCAGAGATCTAGTTGATTATTTATCTGATGCCATTCATTAGTGAAATTCAAGATTCATCTGCACAATTCATCAGTCCAAGGCACATTTACAAAAAAAAGTTTAATATAAATTTAAGCTTGACAGATGATGACAACTGGTTTAACCGTTTGACTTGCGCAATGAACTGATCCTGAGATGTTTTGGAGGTTAAGACTATTTAGGTGAAACCAGTATAATATATTTTGATCAACATGATATAAACAACTGATAATGTAGGAAACAGCAGACACTTGTACACAATCAATTTAAAGAATGTACAAAAGTATTCGCAATTTGATTCAAAGCAACAAGAAATGTTTTTATGATGTACACAAGTGACTAAATGATGTGGAGGTTGAATAAGTAGTTTTGAGAATCTTATATCTGATCTGAGAAACACACCAAAGCAACTGAGAAAAAACTGTAACCACATTATACACATGGTGACTAATAACTCTATTAAAATGTAGTTTAAAACAATATTTAATAAATAACAGATTAACGGCATATATCAGTGAGTTTTCAAACAACTGTTTCATCCATTCAGATGGATGGATGGATGGATGGATAGAAAGTGTCAGACAGACAGATAGTTAGATAGTTAAACAGACAGACAGACAGACAGACAGACAGATAGATAGATAGATAGATAGATAGATAGATAGATAGATAGATAGATAGATAGATAGATAGATAGATAGATAGATCTCTTACATGTGTTTATAGACACACACGCACGGGCACACACACCCACACACGCACCCACACACACACACCCACACACACACACACACACACACACACACACACACACACACACACAC
>JAAIIK010000393.1:270500-299607 GCA_014706435.1 Silurus glanis
GAGAGAGAGAGAGAGAGAGAGAGAGAGAGAGAGAGAGAGAGAGAGAATGAGAGAGTGTAATAAAGTGAATAACAAATAGAAAGTAGGAGACAGGCAGAATAAAAAAAGACACGAAATAAGGAGGAACAAACAGAAACGGATAGATAGAAGAGAACGAGCAGAAATGTGAAACAGCAATAAACAAATAGAAAGGGAGACAGAGAGAGTGCTGAATGGAAAAAACACAGGCCTCTCTTCAGATAGAAAAAAATTGAAATATACCGAAAGCGTGTGAGAGAGAAAGAGAGAGAACGAGAGAGAGATGGAGCAAGAAAGAGAGAATCATAAAGAGAGAATATACCAGCAGTTTAAATTTAACAGCACAGCAGGTTTAATAAGTACAGCAATTAAACCCTTCAATCCAAAAATAGAACAGAACCAAATTCCCCCTTGATTTCTTGTAATTCCCAGTTTTGTTCGGTTTATCCTGCTTTTCTATGGTCTACGAAACCTGTAAAATAACTTCAAAAATAACGACATGATAAGTTTTTGTGTACGAACAGATCTTCTCACAGGGCGGGAAAATGAACATCTTGTTCATATAAACATGGAGATTTCTTGTGAATCAATAAAACGTCTAACATTCAACCATGAGTACACATTTTTGTATTTGTGTAAACATTCGCAAATTTGCTGTATTTAGGGTTCAAACGATCTTTTTTTCATATTATTACTGTCTTTTTACCCAAGTGTAAAAATAATTTGTGCCCCCTACTGGCTTAAAATAGGTATTAAATATTCAGCTTTCCTGGACTATACCGCAGCGATGTTAAATTCTCAAATCTGATTGGTCAGAAGTTTTTTATTCAAATTCAGTAGCATTAGCTGCATCTACATCATATAGTAGCTTGATAATTTTTTTCTAAATGCATAAAAAAAACCTCTCATGTCATTTATTATGTGAACACTGCAGCATAAACATGCTTCTGGATGTGCTATTATGGAGAAATAATCAGTGTTTTTGGTGATAATGGAGAAATAATGACAGGAGGCATGTTTGTTTTCATCATGAAATGCATTTTTGCTCAATGACAAGATTTATAAAAATGTCCACACAGAAATAGAAATACAAACATTGCAGTAAAGTAACAATCACAAATCGAATCGGAAAGTCATGTTCGTTATGTTTATAATGTGCAGATTTGGCAGGATGACCGACTTTACAATGCTTAGAATACCTCCAAAAAATTAAAACGAATCCAACAAACCCTGCTCTGTAAAGAGCTAAAAGCCGAAAAAGGCACAAATGATATTTACAATGACCTCCATGATATATGTCTCAACACAAATCCAAGGTTTAACAATCTCATAGATTTATACAGAAATGATCCAGTTTTCTATTAAGGCCTGGATTAGGATTAAGCGATAAGGCATGTACAATAGGGGTCAATATTTATTCACTGAAATTTTTCTGTGTCTTTTTTTCTAATAATAAAATCACAATTACCAAATGAAAAACCAAAATAAATTTGCAATAGGCCCAATTAAAACACTTCCTTTTTATTTAAGTCGGACATTTCAATATGTGTGGCAGTGAAAGCTGTTGTTTGTTAGTGTAAGAATTTTGTCTCTGGTTTATCTCGTCTTTACGTGGACACGTTATAACCAGAATTAAAAGACGATCTATAATTAAGATAAAAGTATCAAAATCAAAAATGCTAATTAAAAAAAAAACAACAACATTTAAATAAATAAATAAATAAATAATAAACAGTACAATACCACTTTATGGTTTTCTGATACACTGTTCCAGCCGACGTGCCAAAGTCCATCTTTTGGTGATATTCACACAAAAAATAAAATAATAATACATATTTAAATATATAAACAAAATATAAAGCCTAGTCAAACTGACTTATTCTATATAAAATTATTTTATATATATATATATATCAGTGGTGGGCTGTGCATTTGGTACCTGGGTCTTCAGTGGGAACTTAACTCCAACTATTAATACCACCATTATCACGTCGCAATTATAGAAAACATCAATACTGTACAAGAACGCAATATAACAACGCGTGGCATTACAGAGAGAGAGGCATTTCACATCTGGAGGGTGAAAACCATTTTACTAAAGCAAGAAACCCAGTTAAGACTCCAAACCTCTACACTACAACCACAACTGTGCACCTACAACATCTGGAGCAGCTCAGAATCAATATTTGTCTAATAACATGACAAAAACATTAAAATGCAAATAAAATCCAACCTACTCATCAGAGATTCAGACTCATAATGTGCAGCGCTCCTCAAAGGCTGTAAACCAGTGGTACCGCTCGTATTCACTGGTCTGGAAGTGGTGAACAAACCCTTTCCTGGGCTGAGACAAGCTAGCTAGCTTCGGTGTTTGCCGACCTCCTCACGATGTCTAGCTTTTCTTCAAAATGTATTGTTAAGTATGTCCAAATCAATTTCTCTTCCTCTGTACGCATAAAAAGTCAAACTCAGATGTATTAATGTGTGCAGAGCTACAGACGTGTTTTACCAGTCGAACTTGGCTGTAACAGTTTCCCTCTGACCAACTAATCAGAGGACGGAAAAATGCTGACGCTATTCTGGGTCAGCTAGCTGCCCTGTGAGGCAAATATGAAATCTGATTGGTTAAAGAAATTGAGCTTTTTCTTAGGGAGACTAGGGTAAAAAGGCCAGCAGTACTGACTATGAAGGCTCTGGGCAGAATAGATTGACATGGCAGCATATAGAGGCTGAAATCTGATTGGACAAATAATCTGACATCCACATACACGTACTGGAAGCAGTGCAGCCACGAGAAGTGCTACGAAATGAAGAGAATAAACTGTTGGGAATAAATTAATACAATTTCATGGAACAAATATTAGAATTTAGGTTGTAAATGTAGGTCAGTGCTTCTGATAGTGTTTAGGCCAGCAGAGAAGGATTTGCTGGACCTGACCGCCCGCCACTGATATTTATATATGATATATATATTATAAACTGAGGTCAGAGCGTTTCTTTAGGTAAAGATTTGAAGTTTTTTTTTATATTATATTTTCATACATGATAAATAACTGTTGTAAAGCTCAGCTAACTGCACAGCATTTCTATTAAAAAAAACTCTTTAATAACAATTCCACTTTTTGGATGAAATCTGGATTTATAGCTCTAATATACAGAGCCTGTAAAAAAAGTTTGGAAACACCTAGTCTTTCATCGGTTTTGAGAGACAAATGCATGTTCCTTTTGTTTCTATGCCACATGACCCTCGGTCATGTAATTATGACCAGAACTTTCTTCCAGTCATTCACTGTCTAATTCTTGTGTTTTTGCCTGCATCCTAGATTGTTGCATAGAAACAAAAGGAACATGCTTGTGTCTCAGAAACCCTAAAACACTCGGTGTTTTCAAACTTCTGTCAGGAACTGTATATGTATGAATTGAACACTGGTATAGCTATGAAAACTATCTCTAGAACTAACAAAAGGAAATAAAATGAAAAGATTGTGAGATTTTAGATCAGTAAAGTTGTAAGGGAACAATAAACATTCATATAAAGTGTCATTTCATACAAACTTGAGCAGGAGGCAACAGTGGTGGAAACACAATGAGTAACACTATGTTTACATTGAAACTTGGTTCAATGGCAGTATTTTCCATTAATATTGGCCATGACACTGTACTGTTTTAACATCTTATTTTCAAGCACATATTTTCTTTTGTTATTTAAAAAGAATGAGCGTAGATTATAACATTTGGAGCGTTTTTTTTTTTTTTTTTATGTGACGCCCAATTAAAAAAAAAGTAAATATAGCAAATATATTTCGAAAAGACAGACAGTATTATATTATATATATATATATTAGGCTTGTGCAATGCAATTTCATTGTTCCTACACAATATTACACTGGTATACAACAGATCCAGTGATGTTTGTGTGTGCACTTGGCCCTGCCATCAAGCTGTTCCTGACTACACAGCTGCAGGAAAGAAAAACAATATTACACAAGCCTAATCTATACTACACTGAAATGACAAAAGTATTGGGACACCTTCCAATTCCACTCATACGCAGTTCCTTCCCCAAACTGTTACCACAAAATTGGAGGCACACATTTGTACAGGATGCCTTTGGATGCTTTGGATTTTCACTTCACTTTAACTAGGAGACCAAAACCAAAGTGAGCTCCATGTAGATATGCTTCACATGGGTTGGAGTGGAAGATCTCCTGCTATAAAGCTCCAACCCTATTTAACACATCTGGGATGAATTGGAATGCTGACTGCACTCCAGGCTTCCTCATCAAATCTTGTGGAACACCTTCCCAGAAAAATGGAGATTATTAAACCAGCAAATGGGGATTAAAGTGGAATTGAATCTTTAAAAAGAAGCACAGATCAATCTTATGCTCAGGTGTCCACAAACTTTTGCCTGTATTGTGTATATGCCATAACGAAAAGCTTGGTTTGTTTTTTGTTTTAACCCCTGGCCTATTGATTGGCATAAAATAGCAATATTGGCATTGATGAGACATTTTCTGAGAAATGCTTCACTTTTTTCCTCCAAAAGTTCCCTGAAATTTTGACGATTTCAGTTCTAAATGTGCAATTGTTAGCTATTTAACGAATACATTCACGACAGATTCATTTGAAATTGTACCCATAATAATAGTAATATAACAAATGATAAAAAGCTATTCAGTCTCATACATAGTTGATCTATCAACATTTTTGTATTTGTAATCATACTGTCATTTGTTTCTGCACGGCAGTGGAATGTTTAGAGAAATGGTGATAGCAACAAACAACGCGTTATACCCTGAGAACAATGTTTTGGCCACTTCAGCCAATCAAAAAACTTCATGTGGTCTGACTAATCATTGTAATCACTGGGGGTCCTGAGAAGTTGCCTGTTAAGTATTAGACCCTTGTTAATCAACACTAAACGGGGCAGAGAGGACAGATTAGAGAAAAATAAAGAGAGAGACGAAACTAGGACTTTTTCTGTATTAGACTGAAGCTCAAAGCACTTTCGGCAGGTCCCACAGACACAACACTGAAATGAGAGAATCCACCCAGACGAGTGATGCTATTAATACAGCTGTCTGCTTTGTTACTGCAAACAGCCTGGAGTAAACGATAATACAAGAGAAATCCCTCGCTCTTTTGTTTTTTTAAACATTTGGAAAGGGCACATTAAAAACCTATGGCATATTTAACATTTTTGTGGCGGTCTGGGGGAAAAAAAAGAATCAGTTTTGAGTCTAAAAGAGGAAAAGATGTAACTAAAACGGTGGTGAGTTTCCATTCTTTAGATCCTTTAGATCTTCATTTGCTTCAAAAATGCAATACATTTCAGCGTGTCAGATATCCATAACACAGGGGTGCCCACGTGAGTGACGATCTATTTAATGACCAACGCGAACAAGATTTGCGAAATCGCCTATGAAAAGTTTGGAAACACCTCGTCGTTTATGGCTCTTCAGAGAAACGCGAGTGTTTTTTTCTATGCAAGAAACCCGTGTAAAGATATAAAGATTTACTTTGGCCAAACAAATCTATAAATGTCCAGATGTTCCACTTTATTCTCCTTGTAACATCTTTCCTTAGTATGAATAACAGCTTTGCACACTCTTGGTATCCTGACAGTTGTTTTTCCCAACATTCAACTGAAATACATTGTCGTGGCTCTTGGAAAACTTGTTGTTCTTCAGTAATCGGAAATTTCCTTACGATCCAGTTCATCCCAGATCAGTTCAATAGGATTTAGGTGCGGTGACTGGGCAGGTAATTCCATGAGAGATTACGCTACAGACGATTGTTTGCTCTCAATAAAGCTAACAGACCTCGGATGTACGCGTCGGCTCGTCGTCTTGTTGTATTGTGAAGTCGGTTCCAATGAGCCGCAGTCCAGATGAAATTGGATGGTGTTGAAGTATGGAATGGAATGGGAGCCATGTTGGTTCTCCAAGTCTCCAACCTACCCTGCTCCAAAAAAAACCCCTCCATCTTTCACAAGTTCTTCTCTTAGAGCCAGAAATGTCAAATAAAAGACCAGGTGTTTCCACATTTTTGACAGGCACTATAAATACAGTAGGTTCTGCTGGGAGCTGTGTTCTGTTGAAAATTGTCCTCAGCCTGAGGTAGGCATAAGTGAGTTCTTCTCATGAATTGTTAGTTGAATTTTTACTATTCATTATTATTGATTATCAGTAACGTAGCAATTTATTCAATTATTAAACAGCGAGCGATTTCCCAGCATTGCCTTCATGATTGATTGGTAGATCATCACGTCCGACCTATTGGGCTTCCCCTGGACTCGTTGTGAATCTTATTGGATCGTATCAGGAACGAATTGTTACTTTTTCGATTATATACTTGAAAGATGACGATCCACAGCAATTAATGCTAATACTGGCCACAAATAAAAAAAAAAACAAAAAACAAAAAAAAAACACGAACTAAAATGTTTTCATATAGTCTACCTTCTGTAAAGACCTCATCATGTAAACATTTGGATAAATACAGCAATACTGTAAGACGATTACATGAAATTCATGTTTGGTGAAGGCTGAAAACGTGTCTTTTTCTGCAGGCTACACTGGCTTACGTTCCCGTAGGGGTTCGAATGCAGTGTACGCTGATATTTTCCGTTCCAAATTTGATCACGCCCTTGTCATCGTCCGCTAACATATTCGCCATACGCCTGAATAGACGTTACTAAAGAGGTTCTTCGCCACCTAGCACCGAGTTACATTAATATTTAAAAATACGAATGTAAATACATGTGAACACTTCATTCTAGTTTAAAGTGTACACTCTGAATGAGGTGATTTATTATTTTTTTTTGGGCAGTATGATCGAGCTATGAAGTAGGTTGTAAACATGGCCACCATGAAAGCGTGTGTTTTGTTAGAAACAAGCTAGCTGATATTACTAGCTGCAACTCCAGGAAGTGATTTCTTTGTCTATTTTTTTAATCAGAAGTCAGAAATTCTGAGCTTTTTTTATTAATATAGTTGATTAATTTAAAAACAAATTATTGCTATTTGAAGCATTAAACAGATACCGATCATGACTGAGAAACTTGCATTATATCTTAATGTCCAAATGCTTACATTCATGAAATCTATTGTCTAGCCCGTCTGGCTGTGGTTCCCCTGAGTACATTCCAGCCAAGTGGATATCAGCAAGGGCGTGATCAAAAAAACAGTACTGAAACGTCCAAAATCAACGTTCATTTTTCTGTTACTAGCCTAACAAGTGTCATTTTTCTTGACACCGATTGCACTTTATAGCACGTACGTCAGTCTCAGCAGTGTAGATTCATAATAATATTGTTTGACAAAATAAAATCACTTGAGGTTACTCTATAGTGAATTTATAACCCTGTAAAATACAGTGTCGACCACATAGAGATATCCAGCTTGTCGTTCATTTCGAGTGGTTTGTTTCATAGAGCAGGTCATTTCTAGTCATTAATAAGACGCATACAGAGGGGGAAATAGTATTAACCAGGGTTGCCAGGTTTAAGCAGAATTTCCAGGGAAAAGACCTGAAATGTGAGGCCTTTTTTTTTTTTTTTTTTTTTTAGCTGTTGCCTTGTTTTTGATGTATGGGCTTATCCAGTACCCTCCTTTTAAAAAATCTTAGAACAGACATGATTGTGTGCATCATAGATACAACTTGCAGGAAAATATCTAACCATGGCATCCCTGGTATTAACTGTCCTGTCTGCTACTTCTTTCCCAGCAAATTGTAAAGACTTTATCAAGACAAACGTCCGATATTATATATATAAAGAAATAGCAGACAGGATAGTTAATACCAGGGATGCCATGGTTAGATATTTTCATGCAAGTTGAAACTTATATATATATATATAGCGCCATATATATGTATATGTATAGCGCCACCACGGATTAGCCCAGGATCGATTAATAAGGACAGTATGTGTAGCTGTGCTTCCCTTAAGCAGAATGTAAACTAATTTGGAATTAAATATTTTTCCTTCCCTCAATCAAATTATTTGTTTATATTACAGTGTTGGAACAGCATTTGTGTGTGTATAAATGTGTGTGTTTGTGTGTCACCGAGCGGTGCTAGTCTGTTGATTGCCAGGTGTGTACAAGTACTTCCAGATGGCGTAGTAATGGATGCCCGCCCCCATGGCAACCAACAGGTGCCATATGGCGTGCGCAAAGGGCACCACTCCATCACTTTTAAAGAACACCATCCCCAACACGTAACACCCGCCACCAACCAACAGCTCGCACACACCCGACCTGTCGGCCTGAGAGAGACAAAGAGAGAATACCAGCGTGAGAGACAATACAAGTTTAGGACGTGTTTCAGTCATGTGACCGTACCCTTTCTTACCATCGAGAGAATGACCATCGCTGGAAACACTCCCATTGCTGTGTAACAGACCAACTCGACCACTTTATACCTGCAACGCAGTCCAAGAAGAAGTGACGCTGATGTGATTTTCAGCAATGTGATGTGCTTGAACACCATCAAAAATTTCCACACTACAGTCTGTACCTAATGATTGAACAAGAACATTCTCTCTCTTTCTTTTTTTTTTAACTGTCTTCCTCTTACACACACATATATACACACTCACACCTCTCATGAAAGAAGAAGACGTATGCTGTTCCTCCTGAGGCCATCACCCAGACAACCCAGCGCATGTGAGCAGCCCATGGGCCGAGTTCTCGTAAAGTCAGCCTTAGAAACAAACACACACACACACACACACACACACACACACACACACACACACACACAGGCTTATTTTTGATCCTGTCAAATATACACAACTATTTTTTTAAAATCAACCCCAGTAGGATTTGTAGGTAGAAAACCACAAAAGAAAATCACTGTCAAGATCGTATATAAAACTCTCACCAGGGTGTGTAGGATGCGGCAATGAAGAAGTAGATCACCATCCTGTCACACATGTGGAAACACTGCTCAACCGATCTGGAAAGAAAAATGTGCAATAGAAGACCAATAAACCTTGGGGTTTTTTTTCAATAAAAAGAGTAAAGAAATTAGGGGGGTTGTGTGAATTCGAGGATGGAACCCAGTACCAAGCTGTGGTATTGTGACCAATATTTACTACATACCGCATATGGCTCTTCTTCCAGGTGATGGTGTGGAAGGCAGTGGAAATAATAAAAAGGCTCGACAAGCCGGCGCCATAGAGCCACGCTGAGATCTCCTCCCAGTGGTCATCCGAAAGGAAGTATAAAAGAAGTCCACCCACAATGCTGGGAATGATCCAGAGCTGGGAAAACAAGGATATGGTGAGAGTTAGGGACATAGATCAGGAATGTCAAACATGCAGTTGATGGATTTGTGAATCTGTGTCCTACATCGGCGACGGATGTGAAAATATTGAAGAATAGCTCTCTGTTGTTCCACTAGGGGGCAAACAAGAGCAATAATCTCAAAGCTATAATAATATATAGACAAAAGTATGACTTTTCCACCCATATGTGGTTCTTCCCCAAAACTGTTTTCACTACGCTAAAGGTGCAGTTGTTGATGAGTCTTTGGATGTGATGAAGCATGAGATTTTTTTTTACCTTCACCTAGCAGGCATCCGATCACGTCACGTGCTAGTCAGAGCTCGCAAACTGCGTCTTTAATAAACTGCAAAAGCTCTAATGCATTCGTGTGGATTTAATAACTGTTTTTTTATTCCAGAATGACAGAGTGAAGAAGAAATTGATTTGGCTGGAGATACACTTACAAAGAACATTTACAAGATGGACTTATCGAGAAAAGCTGGACGTCGTGAAGCTTTTTCATGAATCATTTATACTTTAGTGTTTCTGTAGAATTCGCAGGAAAAAAATGCAGGGAAAACCCGAACTCAAGTGATTAAGTTATTATTGATGCTTCTGCTAGAGATGATGTATGCAGGAGGTGCAGCTGTGGCTACAGTGAAAGGAGTTAAATTGTGTTTATTGGGTTTCTTTCTAATTAATGGCATTCGTTCTTCACTGTATGAGATAGTATAGTGTCATAACGATGGCATTAAGAGGTGGATCGTTTTCGATATTGTGATGTATGATGAATGTGAACTTGTAAAACGTATGTATAAAATTAAGAGCACATGCACATATCTTACCGCGTGTGTAGCGCAGTTAGCAGCGTGCTCATATTCTGTCGGCTGATACCTTTTATTAGCTGGTGCCCGGCTGTTCATATATCTAAAAAAAAAAAAAAACAACCAAGAAAAAGATGTCAAGTGCGAGGTAACTTTCACACCAAAACGCATCAAAAAGTGCCGCAAAGTTGACTCCTTTTCAACAACAACGTGCTTTCTTCCTTTTATATCACTTATTCTGGGTTAAAGACAAATCGAAATGCAGGTTTACAGAGAAATTCAAACATGTGCTGTATAGACAAAAGTATTGGGCCACCTGACTTTTCCAGCCTTATAAGATTCTTTCCCACATAGTTGGTCCACACAATCGTATCAGAGGTCTTTGGATGCAGAAGCATGAAATTTTCCCCTTTAATTGAACTACAAGACCCAACGTTTTAACCCACTGACCGATCAAAATCAAGAAATAACATCACTGGTCATCAGTAGAAAGTCGTTTTGAAGATAAAATGATGGTCTGATGCGATAAAAATGAAGTGCTTCCTCACTCTTCTGTGGAATCTCGTGTGTGTGTGTCTGTGTGTGTGTGTGTGTGTGTGTGTGTGTGTGTGTGTGTGTGTGTGTGTGTGTGTGTGCGCATGCACAGCATGTGATCACGGAACCCAGTCAGTCACATGACTGATCTCTAATTGAATTACGCTGAATCTTTTCCTTGCTCCCTGACAGTTGCTTGGCAACAGCTGGTAACCATGGAGAAGGATGACCGAGGATTTCTGTCTTTTTTTTTTATATATATATAGGCATGATGTCAGCGTCGCCATGGAAACGTTGTACGTGCAGACACAGAGGCAGCACGAAAAGGGCGTGCAGGGAAATGGGGGAATGCACAATGTATCCCATAATCCTTTTTACTGTACATGACAGCAGACAGACGAGTGAAGCACAGACTTCATCTGAATCGAGGTGAAATTCCATTGTTTTGCTGGAATTCTCGATTCTGATTGGTCAGAAGGTGTATCTATGTAATGCAATATTGTAGCACGGTCAATTAAAACAATAAATTGTTGTTGAGGGTTTTTTATAAGACATTATGGATGGAAGTTTTTCAGCAACGGTTTTTACTAACACGATGAGCTTCCCTTTTTTGAGCGACAGAGAAAATAACTGGTGATAAGAACAAACTTTAAACCATAGGTTTAGGCCACACCTACTTCCGGGTAAACCCCATGCAGGTAAACGGAGATAAACTAAAGTGAAGCAGTGATGCAGACAGACCAAGTGGCATCGCAATACATCACCAGCACACTACATCTGCACACAACGTTTTGCTTCTAAAACGTGAACCTCAAACAGACCACGACCTCTGACCTTGGCTTGAAGTCGATTTCATACGGAATCAGAATCGCTCGTGGGGGCCGAGACCTCCGTTAACTGTAATAAGTGTGAAAGTGTAATTAGGAAGTGCTCAACCCTTCCAGGCTCTGAGCAGCTCTGACATCACACCCACGCTCTAATTTCTATTCTTAGTGACCCAATACAGCAACCTAAATAAATGTCCTGGCAAAGCGAACCTGAAGGTGGCGTTACACTAAACCTGACACTTTACTCACAACTGAAAACAAATAAGATAAATACACACACATGCACACGTACAGGCAAAAGTATTTAAGAAATAACACAATCCAGATGTGTGCGTTCCAGGTGTTGCTTAGGGAAAAAGGTCCATGTATTCACACAATGTGTTATAGATAAAAGGATGAGTTTAATAGACTAACAAATCCAGGTGTTTGCAGATAGATAGATAGAAAGGTGAACTAGGTCCAGATCTATGTGAATCCAGATGTGCACCTAAAGAGGTCCATGTGTGTCTGGATGAAGCGTCGTCTCTTTTTGTTTGCTTGTTTTCATGCAGTGAAAAAAATAATAGCTGGCCAATCCAGATGCGTAGACCTAAACATTAACGATAAGAAGATTTCGATATGTGGGTGAAAGTAATCCAGATGTGTAAGCATAAAGAGATCCAGAGAAGTAGGCTTTAGATAAAGGAGTCTAAAAATACGAGTGAATAATTCCATCCAGATGTGTATGGAGCAAAATATAAGGATTACATGGACTCAGAAGGGTGAAAGAAATGCAGATCTGTGTGGACGAAGCCAATGCTATGAAGACCAAGATATGTTTGGATCAACAAACCATTATAGCAGATCAAATATATACACCAAAGAAAACCAGCTGTGAGAGGAATAAGTTCAATATAAACAGCATGTGGATAAATAAATCAGATCATACAAACCAGACATGTCGGCTTTGGTTACAGCGTTCTACATCTAGAAACACACATTACATAGATTTTATCTTTAATTTAACTTAATATACAGACAAACCACAAACGATTTGGACGAACTAATCCAGATGTGGACAGATGCAGAAACAAATATCTGTGGAAAGACATTAATGAATGAATGAACTGACTTGTAAATCTACAGGACAAAAAGCGAGTCTGGACGATTCCTGGTTTTCTACGAGTTATGTAATCCAGATGTGCAGCGTGGATAGAAGGTAACAATGCACATCGAGCCACATCTGTATAAATTCACAGATAAGCTTTTATTATACAAAAGAAAAAAAAGACTAAGTGCCTCATGCATCTATAGCTAACTTTACTAAAAGAAATGGTCTCTTCAACGACTTTATGTGGATAAATAGAGAACAGATGTGAAGGAGAAACACTCAGGGCGCGACTCCATCATCTTACCTTATAAGATTCATTTAAACAATGTGTTACGCGAAGATCCAAAATATAATACAGGTATATGTTGTGGTCCAGACGAGATATTGTGCAAAAAAAATCGATTCAGCTTCGATTAATCGCCTTCTGAAACACATTGATTGATATACCGCTCCGCCGCAGCTCAGCGCCTGAGCATCACTATTAATAAACACGAAGGAGCCGGAAATACGGGCAGAATCTCAATCCGGGGTCCACTCCGAATTCTGGCGCACTCCTTAGCACAGGAAGTGACGGAGCGCGTGCACTACGTTAGCGCACTTGAAGAGTCGAGCGGACGCATATTGAGACACGACCGGGCAAAACCACACACAGAAGAGGAGGGTCGAGATAAAGAGGATGTGGTAGGGAGGGGAAAAAAAACGAAAGGAACAGCTTTGTTTCATGATAGTTTGCTAACACGGGAACCCCCCCAAAAAAAAAAAAAAAAACCACGACGTACAAGACTAGTAAAGTACTACAGTAATGAGGAAAATAACCCTAACGCTTCATTACAAACTCTACGTCGCCAGAGGGCGCTGTAACCGTTTCCACACTAACAAGCAAACAATGGATTTCCACGTACATAAAACCCCAATGGTGTGAAATAAAATGGGTGCTGCTTCCAGAGAAAAAAAACCAAACAGGAATCCTGTAATTACAGTTAGAGTATAACCGAGATTATCTCTGCATCATACACACTGCAAACTTTCACAGCTGTACATAATATACACTCATAAATTCAACATTCCTCTACATATATTCCTTACACACATCATGCTCTAATTCTATCTATCTATCTATCTATCTATCTTCACAACTGCTCAATAGCTTGTGCACATTTTGAACTCGAGGCTTTATATTTATTTATTTATCTGCACTTCAGTTCACATAAAACCATTTGCACATTTAACAGACGCTAAACTGCATGTTCTTGGTGTGTACTTTGCAATAAAGTTACATTACATTAGTCACAACTCACAGCAACACTAGAGGGCGCAAACAATTTCTACGCAAACTAAGAATAAACATTTTAAATATGCAGATTTTCTCCACACCCACGTGATAATCCTTAAAAAATAAAAAAACGACTAGCAATAACTAGTTATTTTTAAAAACATTCAATAAATTAACTTCTGGAGATCAGGAAAAACCAATGGAGAAAAAAGGGGAATACATTAAATTATTTATTATTTCCATTAGATGCATCAAGCCAAGAAATAAACACATTTCTGCAATAATCATCTCGCAAGCGTTGCAGGGACGCCCTCGATGGCCAAGCGCTCTGACTCCATCTGCATAAAAACAAAAACCATCACGTGAGTTGAATTCCAGACATGTGAGAATAAAAAGAATTTATATGCATAGAAAAAGCCTCAGAGTTCAATTTATAATCAACGACTGCAGCGCAGCGCTCATAGAAGGTGTCAGAAAAATGTTTGGAGTCATCAGCGGCTCGAGGAAAAAGATCGTCTGGGATCCTAAACTGAGACTTACCGTTCACTTACAGGCCTCGTCCCAATCCCAGTCAATCCTGTAAACAGAAGACTACATTTAGGATAAAGCAACAAAAATGCAGCCATCAGAACGTGTAATTTATGGAAAAATAACAGCTGTTAAAGCAATCAGGGAGAGAGTTTATCATCAGATCCTTTTAGGCTAAGATAAACAAGTTCTCATCATTGAGTTCCACAGCCATGAAGATACACACCAAAAAATAAACACTCAGCAAATCATAGATTAATATTCAGATTATTGGTAAACACACTCACTGGGTACACGTGCAATCCAGGGACTATATTAACAGACATGGGTAAAGTGGAGTTCTGGACACTCATGTGACTTCTCCTCCTGGAAAAAAAACAGAAGAACTTCAATTGGACAGCAAGAGAAAACACTACAGATAAGAAGGAAGTAAATGAACCTCAGAGTGCAAGTTATAAATCAGGCACTGCTGTGCAGAGCTCATACGAGGTGTCAGAAATTAATTAAGGAGTCATCAGTGGTTCAGGAAGAAGATGAAGAGATATATATTATTTAAATCAGAAGTACCTGCAGTCTTCACTCATTACAGTCCAGGGACTGCACAGACGCAACGTCCAATCAGAGCGCCGAATCATGTTCGGGGGAACCAATCAGAACGCAGAAGGCGGGCTCACGTGTTACTCCAACGCTCCGGGCCATGTGAGCCTACATGAATGAAAGAAATCACAAATAAACACGGAAATATTTAATTATAATAAATAAAGAGGTAAATGTTTCCTATTAACATTACAATGAAATTTAATTATAAACATCACGTGCAGTGAGGCAAATAAATTTATAATAAAAAAAAAAAACCAACGCGCACTAGAAAGACGCCTAATTAAACCGTTATTAAGGAACCTGAGAGCATTTCTTTTACGTACATGAAGTTCTGGGACTAAATCGAGAAGGAAAGCTGAAGATCCACATATCGAGGAACCGAGAAATAAAGAGACGGAAATCCACGCTGGGCTGCCTTTTATACTTCCTCTTCTTCGTGATGTCTGACGGCAGCGTCATGGCGGATCAGCACCGCCACCTGCTGGACATTTTGAGAGTGAGCCACGCATATCCCACGAGCACGCATGTTGTTTTGACTGTAAACTAAAGGCTTTCTGCTCAGCACTGCTATCTGCTGGACATTTCTAGCATACGTGAAATACATAACACGTGGTGTCCGGCGGCTCAACATTGCCACCTGCTGTACATTTCTAGCATGAACCAATTGCATAACACGTGATCTCCGGCGGCTCAACACCGCCACCTGCTGGACACTACGAGCGTAATACAATCATATTAGTACTATAATATCCAGTGGCTGTAAAAGTATGGAAAGATCTAAAGTTTATGGTTTTTTAGATATGCATGCATGTTCCTTCAGTTTCTGTGCAACAAACTGGGTCATAATTGTATAAAGATTCACTTCAGCGGTGTCCTACCTGAACCAATCCATCTCTTAATTCCATTATTATGATGCCAGCGTTATAGAAACCATCACTATTATATAGAGAAGAACAGAGCGCTGCTTAGGAGACTGGAATCTCATACAGTGAGAATGAATGCCATTACCAAAGCAAGAAACCTTATGAATACAATTCATCACGTCTCCTTTCACTGTAGCCACAGCTCCACCGCCCGCATACATCATCTCGAACAGAAGCATCAATATTAAACTCATTAAATGACATTTTTCTACATTTTTTTGTACATCTTTCGAAGTGTTTGGGCCGACGTTTCCTTTCGATGTCCCGCTTTTCTTGTCCGTCATGTAAATGTCCTTGTATGTGCAACAATTTTTGAAAGAAGCATGCAAGGATTGCTTTTTCTTAAAATATATTTTATTTTTTTCTATACTAATTTACAGCTATAATTTAAGATACAATAAAAGATAGTGAGACTCAGACAAATGATTTCTTTCTCAAAAAAAAAAAACTAAACAAAAACAAAAACAACACAAACAAATTTTTTTTGTTTGTGTTAAATGCAGGAAAATATTAACATGGTGAAAATAATATGAATATAAAATATAAAATGTCGATAAATCTAGAATACAGAGGAGACAGTACTGTAGATCTGCTGATGCTGAATACAGATAATGGACCACAGCTTGTCTTCAGTCTTCAAGTTTAATCAAACATATCTGGATGCAAAAAAGACAAATAAAACCATTTTTAATGCAATACAGGTCAAAGAGAATCAAACAACATGCATGAAAAGAGCAACAAAAAACCCCACTGTTACTCACCATCATATGTAGAGCAGATGAAGTTGAGTTTGTAGCTCTCGTGCAACTCGATCCACTGCTGCGTTCCTCCAGCCTGAACTGCTCCACTTCTCCTCTCCTGACTGCAGTCTTCATTCCAGGTCCCGTTCCCTGGCGCCCAGTCCTGATAGCAGAGCATTGTCCCAAAAACCCAGAACCAGATACGCTGGACGCAGTTGTGACGCAGCCCGAGCCAGACGTGTGCAGTGTCGGCTTTCTGAGCCGTTGTCTTCACCCAAAGCTGCATCTCCTCAGAGCGCACTGAGACCAGGTCATGGTGATGGCTCCGGCAGTATGTCAGAGCTTCCCCCCAGGTCAGATTCTGCTTGATCAGGATCAGTTTGTCTAAAAAGAAAGTACATTTTAGTTGAAGTATGCAAGCGTTAATACAACGAATACAAGAAAACATTACTGACACTAAGGTGCACAATTAATAAACCAATCAAGTGAATATTTCTAACTCACTGTCATGGCAGACAAATGGAAGTTTCTCGTTGCAGTCTGCAACATTCCAGGAGTCGTACGGACCATTCATTTTCATAACAGCGCAGTTCAAATTTCCTGTCGGACTCGCAGACCTCCAGTATCGGAATGAGGAATTACTCTGGTCTGACCAGGTCCAAGAGTCTTTAAACAAACCAATCCATATAACAGATTTTGTCCAATTCCAGAGCTTCTGGTTCTCAGTTTGGCTCCTCACACTGACAAGGTCAATGTAGTGATCTCTGCAGTAGCTTTGAGCATCATACCAGGCCTTCGAATCATTAATCCAGATGTATCCATTCAAACGACAAAAAAAACATGCATCCAGAGATCCAGCTGCATCTACCGTCATCTGCGTGGAAGTTCTTACCTCCATAACACACAAAGGGTTTTAAATTCTCACAGTGATCATCATTCCAGAAGCCAGGGTCAGTATTCATCTCAGCACAGAATGGACCTTGTCCATTGTTCGGTTCCCCGGTATTCCAGTTTCTGAAAGCATCTCCATCTTTGTAAAAAGGTTGGTCTGAACGAGACCACTGCCATTTCTCAGTGGCTCCACGCTGCAAACCGAGCCATGCTCGATCTGCGTTTTCCTTCATCAGGATGTCTTTTAGGTGGTTCATTTCTTTCATGGTGTTGATGGTAGCCAGATCAGTGTATGTTTGTCGGCAGTACGCCTGAGCTTCAATCCAAGTTTTATTCTCATTCACAAAGTAATAGCGATGAGGGATATATGCCTCTATACCAAAGACTGTGACAAACACAAGAAGATGGTGCATTAGTCAGCAATAACATTTGCACTATTACCAATGAACATGATGAATGTCTTCTTTCTTTTTATTCATGCAGAGACACTGACTGCAGGTCAGGAAATACTAAATCTCACTTTCTATGTTAAATATCGTTTTCCCAAATCACTACACCTATAGACAAAAATACAAATCTCCTATAAAAATGACTAACACAATTTATTGCCAGTCAAAATATCAAAAAACAATGTAAATCATTGTATGCTGAGATGTTTAGAGGTTTCTCTTTGCATCTTTTTATATTTGCACAATCATATAATTATACAATTAGCTGATATGCTGCTGTTTTTAATTAATTTTTTTTTTGCATACAACGCTCTCTAGTGTTTGAACATTGTATTGCAGTTTCTCTCGTTTGCTTTGGAGCGTTTTTCAAATCAGAAATCAAATTCTCAAAACTACTTCTACCTCCACATCATGTCGTCACTTGTGCACATCATAAAAGCTTTTTTTCAACCTCACAGTTCCTCCATAGACCCCAAACCCAGCATAAAGAGGCTGAGTAAATGTAGTGTGGACTCTGTGGATGAGCCTTATGGTGTCAGAGACGGCGTAAAAGGACAGAATTCCTGCACTGTGATCCGCATACACTCCTATCCTGGACGCCGATGGAACTCCGAGCTCGGTTTTAATGTCGTCGTGGAAGAACGAGAGAGACGAAGTAGACCACAGACTCCAGGACTGACTGTTGCGTCCAAACTCGCACTCTTTACCAGGTCCTTTCCTACTGATGTCTTTGTAAGAGACTGAGACGTAGACGTCACCGCAACACTCCAGCTCCCAGTAACAGCGTCCACACACACTCTCCTTACACAGCACCTGGTAACAGGAGTCAAATCTCTCCGGATGATCCGAGTCTGGCCAGTTTAACAGACTGCTGGTGACAGATCTGTTCTTCTCAGAGAGATGGAGTTTGTGATGCACCGTGTTGGGATCCAGAGTAAAATAACGTAAATCTAGTAAAAGAGAGAGATACGCTGAAAAATATGCGCATGCTGTGTGTGTGTGTGTGTGTGTGTGTGTGTGTGTGTGTGTGTGTGTGTTTGGGTTTTAGACATACATTTGAGAAAACCTTTTCTGCTCGTTGGCTCTGAGGCTGAAATCTTCTGAACTGCTGCAACTGTGGAGACAAAACGAAGACGAATCATCAGCTACTTTAAAAAAGACGGAAACGTTAACAACATTTGGCCGACAATTTTCCCTCGTCCACAGCAACTTACAAATATTTAGCCTTTGATTTAGCATTTCAGGGTTAAGGGCCTCATGAAAGGGCCCAGCAGTTGCAGCTTGTTAATGCTGGGATTTGACCTTATGTGCTTTAGATAAACGTGAGTCATTTTTGTGTATATACAAACATTTCCCGAGTGAGTGAAGCCTTTCATTGTCGTGGTTCTCCAGCAGGAACAGCTCCTCTTACCGTGTGGAGGGATTCTGTAGAATACCACTGGTTCCTTGCAGAACTCCTCCAGTTGCTTTTTCAGGTCTGAGAGAGAATTTCTCACGCCTGCGAATGAGAGCTGTTGATGAACAGGGATGCTGGGTGAATCCTCACTCTCAGAAGAGACACTCAGAGACTGGAATTTCTAGTGAGCGAAGGGGTAAGGTGAGGAACGTGAGAGGAACCTGAAGAAAGTTTGGAGTAATATGTTTGTTTGCTGAGCTGTAAAGGCGACTCATCGCTGCTGCGAGTGTTACCTGGAGGAACTCGATGTGATCATTTGTGTGTGAAAGCTGCTCGAGTTCGGTGACTGTCCTCTGAATATCAGTGATCTCCTGCTCCAGTTGATCCAGAAGTTGTTCAGCTTGAATTAGTTGAACCTTCTCCCGAGCTCTGATCAGCTTATTTATCTCAGATCGCTTGTGCTCCATGAAGCTGATCATCTCAGTAAACATAATCTCATTTTCCTCCAATGCTGTCTGAGCATGGGTCTGTTAAAACAAACACACACACACACACACACACACACACACACACACACACACACACACACATCTCTCGTACTGTGACTCTGGATGAATAGTTGTTGATGTTGTGTGCTCACTGCTCACCTTAGTTATGTTCACAACCTGTTTTAGCTCATGGACCTTCTTCTTCTTCTCCTGGATTCTCTGCAGGAATTTCAGCTTCTCCTGCTTCAGTTTACTCTGAGCACAAAGCATTTATATTCTGATGGTTACACATGATGTGTGAGTGAATATTAATTGCATCTAAATGGTTATTTATCTAAATTCTAAATATACTGTCAGAAGATTTCTAGTTCTCACCTGTTTCTCGGCTCTCGCTGTTGAAAGTGATGCAGCATCGTGCTGTTTGTGATCCTCCAACATGCACAAAGAACAAATGCACCTTTGGTCAGTACGGCAGTAGATCTCAAACACTTTGTCATGCTGAGTGCAGATCTTTTCTTGGAATTTCGAGGAGGCTTCGATTAAAATGTGCTTCTTCAAAGCAGGAAGTTCAAGATGAGGTTTCAGATGCATTTTACAAAAGGACGTCAGACACACCAGACAGGACTTGACGGCTTTGTGTTTTCTCCCGGTGCAGAAATCACACTCCACGTCTCCGGGTCCGGCGTAATGGCGAGCAGGAGAAGCAGCTCGGGGCTCAGTCTTCTTCAGTTTCTCAACCACTTCAGCCAGCATGTTGTTTCTGCGCAGAACAGGCCTCGGTCTGAAAGTGTCTCTGCACTGAGGACAGCTGTAGACACCCTTTTTGTCCTCTTGATCCCAGCAGCCATTAATACACACCTGACAGTAACTGTGGCCACAGTGGATAGTCACCGGATCCTTCAGAAGATCCAGACACACTAGACAGGTGAACTGATCCTGAGCTACTGGAATAAAAGCCTCAGCCATTTTCATGCACTCACACAGTGAGCGATAGAAAGAAAAAAAAAAAAGAGAGAGAGAGAGAGAGAGAGAGAGAGAGAGAGAGAGAGAGAGAAAGAGGGGCACTTGTGATTTCGTTTAGTTTTTTTCTCTGAAAACAATGACCATGACTTCCTGGTTCTGTGTGTAGATACAGGAAGGGGGAGGGATAGAGGCAGAGAAAAAGAGAGAGCGAGAGAGAGAGAGAGAGAGAGAGAGAGAGAGAGAGAGTTCAAGATTCATATAATAACAACAAAAAGTATTTTTATTACAAAGACATAACTTTTTTAGGTACATATTGCTATATGCTATAAAATCATATACTGACAATTTTCCGTTATAACTATAATTATGTCATTTGATTTTTTTATATTTCATAACTAGGCTACAATGTTCATCATGCCACAAATGTGAGTGGGAAAATTAAGGATAATTAAAAAAAAAAAAAAAAAAAAAAAAAAAAACTTTAACCCTTAGAGGAAAAAATGTGAAGTTTTCTGAAGCCCTTCCTCATCTGTCCAACTGAAGTTACAGCCTGGATTCGTTCTTTTATAGCACATTCAGCAATTTCGGGACTGTATTGTGTTTTGGTGCAATAGCACAGTCTGACCAGCAGAATCATATGAATGTGGCCAGATTGGGAAACGAATAAAACAAGCATTGTGTTATTAAAAAGAATAAAAATTAAAGACTATAGAAGGCTCCGATCTTATGTAAAAAGCTTAAAATTAGCCTTTTGTTTTTCCAATAATGGATCTTTTGTGGTGAACATGCATGGAGGCCATGATGGTAACCTGTATCTGTTAAGGAATGGAATTTATTAAGCAGCCCTTTATATATAAATCATAGAAAACTATACAATCTGGCAACCACATAAAGTACGGGCCCCTTACCCATTTCCGGATGTGACGAGAGTCCAGCCAAAAAAAAAATATGCTATACACTAATCAGGCATTTTTTCTAAAAGTTGATGTGGTAAAAGCAGGAAAAATGGGCAAGCCTAAGGATTTGAGCTAATTTGACTAATTGTGACGGCTTTAGAGCATCTCCCAAACTTCTTTCCAGCTCTGCAGTACTCAGTATCTATCAAAAGTGGTACAAGGAAGGAACAGTGGTGAACCAGCGACAGGGTGACACGTGGGGAGTGAATAATGTTATGCCTGCTCATTGTATATGTATATATTAATAAAATGAAATCATCATTTGTTTGTCCAAATCTGCCCTTTTTTATGTAGTATGGTAGCTGTGCACATGATCAGCACACTGGAGCCACATGTTCATATTATAGTTATTCAGAATTTCAATTTTTTCAGGTTTTCCCCCTTTTCTATTCAGATGATTGAGAGAAATTTTGCACCTGACAACAAACGTGAAGCAAAGTGAAATGAGAATGTGGTTTCCTGGTTGCAGTAGGTTGTTGTTCCTGAGTCATGTGACTACATAGTCTGCTGTTGCACCAATCTTTCTTTAGTGAAAGAATGAGTAAAGATTAATTCAGGAACAGGAAAATGACGCTTATTATCTAGTTAGACACCAGTTTCCTGTGGGACGTCTTGTTGTTGATGTTACTTAACATGTTATTTAAACTATGAAAAAGCCCACAACTGTACTTTACAACAATAGAAATAATAATACCATGAAATTGAGAATCAAATGATTACTAATTACTAACCTCAGGGAACCATGTTACATGAAACACTTACAACCTGAAGACTGCTTTTGTTTCACACCTCTAATCTAATAGTTGATTAATTTTTAAGTTTTGGTGTTAACGTTTGGTAACCTTCCTTTTTTGGAAACCTACAGTGGACCTTTAATAAACAGTGAAGATGCATAAAATGACAATAATTACCTTAAAAAATGAAATATCAACAATGTTAAATTATTTTATTGATCGATTTTCTAAGAAGATTACAGAGATCACAGAAAATCTGTTTCACAACATGCAAAGTGCAAAGTCATCAGTACATGATTAATATAAAGAAATTAAATAAAATTATAGAAAACATCAAAAGTAAACATCAAAAGAATTAAAGTGATGGTGCAGTATTTTATTAGTTCCTGTGAGCAGCTGTGGAGGAATCACAGATGCAGAGGGTTTTAAATAAAAATTTATAGTTCGGGTTTGAGTCGAGTATACAGCTAAGAATGTGTGAAGGCTGGACACAGTAAAGATCACAATCTGACTGCATTTTAATGTGTATTAATGCTTCTGGTCTCACCCTCGGTCACTGCATGTCACCTTGCGGTAACCATTGACAATTAAATGTTTTTAAACAAGCTCATGCCGATTTCTCCTTTACAACATCAGGAAAAATCATCTATTTCTATCCACAGAACATTTCTGTTCCCCTTGTTATGTCAAAACTGGATTACTGTAACTTGCTCCTGGCAGCTCTGCCTATGAAAGACATTCGACCTCTACAACTAATCCAGAATGCAGCCACGTGACTTGTTTTCAACCTTCCACCCAATATAATATATCGCCCGGATAAAATACTGACACTTGCCTGCAAAACCAAAGATGGACCAGCAAATCCTCTACTTCTCAGCTTTTCTCCCACAATGCACCATGCTTCCTCTAATCATCAACCCGACTGGTCCCACCATCTGTCAGCATACAAGGAAGACAAGCTTCCAGAATCTTCTCTGTTCTGGCAACAAAGTGTTGGAACGAACTTTCACCTGATGTCTGAACAGTCATTCTTCAAAGAACATGTAAAGACCTACCTCTTTGAGAGGTTTAAAAATTAGCACATCTTCAAAAAAAAATACATAGCATTTCTAGATTGTATCATAATGAACCAGCATTAGGATGTATTTACTGTTATAGACTTCAAAGCCTTTTTTGTAAGTCACTCTGGATAAGAGAACAAAACATACTTTGAAAGAAAAAAGACAGAGTAAATAACATTCATGCTTCTGAAATGACTACTCAACTCAGTGATTTTCCCCAATGTCAGGGCTAAGACTTGAACTAAGGTCAACAGCATTAATGCCAGACCCCCTTGGAACAAGTTACAGGAGAATGGGGGAACCCAAGAGCCAAGACAGAAAAGTATTGACTTTAGATAAGTATGAAAAACCAAATGACAGAACTGAGACACAGTGGGTTGGGTTACTGCTCAGAAGGTCAGGGGTTCACAGAGGCCTTAACCCTCTATGCTCCAAAGGTGCTGTATCCGGCACTTTGACCCCAGCTTCTGACCCACTGGGCTATGCGAAGAATTTCACTGTGCTCTTATATACATGTGACAAGTAAAAAAAAAAAAAAAGGTGACGACAACTAGCTAGTAAACAGGGGAGGAACAATGGGGACATGTGGTAGACAACAGACAATATAACACAAGTCTTGACAGGGCACCAAAATCCTGACATTCTTGTAAAAATACAAGGACAGAAGACTTAGTGTTAAAAATCCTCAAATCTTTGAATACTACACTGGTTAAAGTGGGGATCTTGATAGTCTGTAAACAAGGCCAGCAATCTGAAAACAAAAAGAAAAATTGGGTAAAAGTAAGTAATTCAATTCAAGTCAAAAATCTGGTAGGATTTGTATTGGGATGATGCATGAGTCACCTTTTATTAGTGAAGATGGTGAAGTCGCAGTGTGGAGGATGAGCAGAAGCAGGATGACCCATGTTCAGGTCAATTCCATTGAACGCCTCGCAAATTCCTGCCTCTGACCTGTGTGAAGTTTATACACATTTATTACACTTATAATAACTGTGGTGTCTTCATGCAAAGTAACTCACATTGAGGTGGGCATTCCCTTCTCGTGCACTGACATCTGCTTCCCCATCATGCAGCTCTCATTCGTCACACAGGCACGGCTGGATGGGTACGTAGTTTCTAATAAATAGAGGCAGACACTAGTAAAGACACACTAATATAATACAATTATTTCAATCTTTTCTAATGTCTGCAGACACAATCTTCTGTATTGAGAGCCTGTCTAACGTTCTAAAACTTGTTCTGTAGGTTACAGATGTAACCCATGTTCCCTGAGGGAACGAGATGCTGCATCGAAACGCTTTTGGAACGCCCCGCTTTGTTCACGCTCTGAATCACGTGTAAAATCCGGCCAATAGGCAAGTCTGGAACATCGGCGGGCGACGTCGCGCAAACCAGGAAGCTACAAAATGGCAAAGCGATGGTAGCGGCATTAGCTTCTGAGAAAGGTGAAGGTAAGCGCTTACAGAAATGCAGGGAGTATGGCCCAAGACGCAGTGTCTCGTTCCCTCAGGGAACTAGGGTTACATCCGTAACCTAGAGTCGCTCCCTTTCAGGAACTCGAGCTGCGTCAAAACGCTTTGGGAACGAGTATAACATCGCACCAATCCGTAGTGTCACATATGTCCTGCAGGAGCACCCCCACAGACCAGGCCGTAGAGGCCCCCATACTCTGGGTCGAATGAGCCTTGACTCCGAACAGAGTGGGATGACCAGAGGACTTGTAACCAACCGAATTCGCATCTACAATTCATCTACTGAGAGTCTGCTACTGGCAGGAAAACCTTTCCTATGAGGGCCATAGCACACAAACAGTTGCTCGGACGTCCACCAAGGACTCGTCCTGTGGGGGTACGTATCCAGTGCTCGCACTGGACACAGTCAATTCTGCTTCTCCTGGTCTGGAACTAAGAAGGGAGAAGGCTCCCATACGACCTGTTGTGTGGGAGCCGTAGGGATCTTAGGTACATACCCAGCTCTAGGGTAGAGGGTCGAGCTCCTGGCCATGCCAGGGGTAAATTTCAGGAGAGACAGGGCCACAGACAGTGCCTGTAGGTCCCCGATCCTCTTAAGGGAGGATATCGCCAAAAGGAAGGCGGTCTTAACAATACAATAAGGTACAATAAGTCGAGAAGCGGACACGTTAACCTTCAAGGTGGACGGGGAGAAACTCTTTCGCAAACTGTTCGTGTAAGAACTCCAGAACTGACCCAACCAGGCAGATGACTGGGTTCAACTCGTGGACCAGCCGATAGAAACTGCGCCCCCTCAGGGGCCATAGCCATAGCTTCCCCGGGAGCGCATAGCCGCACGGCTAAAAATGCTACCAGTTGACTTTCACAAGAGCTTATGCTCCTAAGCTAAGCAAACAACACATTGGCTGTGTGTAAGAGCATTTACAGTGGAATGCAATGCTCATAAACCACAATACTATTGGGAATATAGTATTCATGTAGAAAGAGGTATATTAGGTATTCATGTACTTACCAAGTGATTCGCAGCTCTTTTTTTCAGTTTTTCTCTCTTTATTTTCTCAACAAACATGAAGTGAAGTAACTTCCTGGTTACATTCTTTAGTCATGTGATTGGTATTGCATAAGCATGACTCAGCATGATGTTCTTTACTCCTTCATTCATGATGATTGTTCTTTCATAAATCAAACAAATTCATTGTCAATCAACAAATGTTGAAGAAAGTCTTATATATATATATATATATATATATATATATATATATATATATATATATATATATATATATATATATATATGTGTGTGTGTGTGTGTGTGTGTGTGTGTACTTTATGAGTGATACTGTATGTGAAATGTGCATTGGATATACCATGAAAATGGCAAATTATGTGTGACTATTAGGTGCTGAATGAATACAAGTGTCCTGCCTATGCAAACATGTTTGATGAATCACATCAAATATGAAGAAATCATGTATGAAAGTAGTCACAGAAAAAGAAATGTAATGTAATGTAAGGAAGCGTGGGTGCGTGTGCCCGTTGATGTGAGCTGAGATTGCTATGACAGCAGAGTCATTTTTATATATTGTCACGCATTCGCCATGAATAAGTCAAAACCTGAGAATCCAGTTTGTGTAGCAACAATCTCCATGAGACTTCTGTCAAATCAGTCTCACATCAACAGGCACATGCATGCACAGCTTTTTTATTGGCATTTACACTATGAAGAAGTCCCACATTTGTGGTCATGAATACTAATTACTAATCTCACTGAACCCAGTTACATGAAACACTTCACAACCTGGAGAATGCTTTAGTTTTCTTCAATTCCTTCATTTACAATGATTTATTTATTTTAAGTATAAAGATTCTGCTTAAGAGTTACTATTCAACTTATTCTTAATTCTTTTTCTACATTTTGTTTTCCAAATGAAGTCTTTCAAATCAAACCTGACTGCTATTTGGTGCAAAAAAAAAGGGATAAATGTAAAATTAAATGTGAAGTACAAACAGTTCCACTTATTGTACAAACTGTACAATATAAGAATGCAAATTATATGGAGGTTGCCAGATTGAGACAAAAAAATGGATCAGGTATAAAAATGAATGAACTGTGTACAGAGTACTGGAACATGTTTAAAGAGTTTTTATTTGACAGTTTTGGTGTTTAGCAGCCACTCATATCATTTATACCAGTGTGCAGTTGAGGGTCTTGAGCAAGAGCCTAGGAAAAAAAAAAAACTTAGACGGCCTTGGATTTGAACTCACAACCTTTTAATAAGAAGTACAACATCTTAACCATTGATTTACAACTTCCCTATGGAACTGTGAGTCAAAGTAAATGAACTGGGTGTGAAAAATCGATGGATCGTCTGTCATAATAAAAAGAAATTAATTGTATCTGTAAAATAAATGAATCGTTTGAAAATTAATCGTATGTGAACATAAATAAATCACGTATGAAACGAAATTAATCAACCAGACGAAAAATTAATGATTATCTAAAAAATTAAACATGCTTCAGTATAAATGAATGTTTTTTGAAAAGAAAAAATGAACGAATTGTTCGGAAATGAACTACATGTGGACGTGAATCAGAAATATAAATGAATTGTCTGTGAAAATGAATGAAATGTGCATTCAAAATGAATGACTTGGGAAAAGAAACACATCATTAAGGGGAAAATAAATTGTGTAAAAAATAATTCATTGCGTTTCATTGGATTTCCCAGTTCGACATTCGACTCGCACTAAAAGCTCTGTATTTTGGTTCAGTTCCAAATCCACACACAGTGATGGATGAAACCAGTTTAACAAGTTGGCATACATGATCTACGCTGTGTTTAGGTGTCAGTTTACTGATGCAGGTACCTGTAACAATGCATTGGGGGAAAAAATGAAAGCAAAATGACAAAACTGGTGCAAAGTGAAAATACTGCTTTAAATGGAGACAGTGAAAGTTTGTAGTAAGTAACTAAAAGAAATGAAACACTGAATAACTTGAAAAGATTTTATTGTTCCCACAAAACTGGATGTACACAATTGTATGAACGACTTTGGCTGCAGTAGCATGAAAATTTCCCTAAAAACGAAACTAAAAAACCCAACAAGGTACATTCGCAAGAGGATCTTCTAACAGGCAGACTGGAGTCAAAACAATCCAGGAACAGGACCAGAAACACTGAGAAATGAGAAACATAATCCAGACCATAGTCAAAATACAGAGTAAGATCAAAATATCAGTGATTGGATCTTCTATAAACATTAAAGGACTATGAAGACAAAACCAAAGAAAGGCAAGGCAAGGTAATAGCAAAAAAAATTTGAAAAAATTGTTTTGGGTGGGTAGAGAGCCATCTAGTGGTCTGAAATGGTAGTGTTCAGGCTAGATGAATACAAAGGGTTAAAAACTATTTATAAATAGAAATAGTGCAATTGTCTGTAACCAGTCATTTACATGGTCCTCAGTCTTTCACTATTTCTTGTTTTATTGAAATTGCACATTTAATGTTATTAGAAATAGCAGTACATTTACAATGATACATTTTCTTTAATAAGAATTGAATGTAATTGAACAATAATGAAAAAGGAATCCTACTCAAAATGCTGTGAAATTGGATGAATACACTGTTGAAAGAAAATGTATTTATCCATTTGAATATTTATTTATTTATCCATCCATCTACATAGTCATTAATCCATCCATCCATCCATCCATCCATCCATCCATCCATCCATCCATCCATCCATCCATCTCTCCATCCATCCATCAATCCATCCATCTGCATAGACATTAATCCATCCTTTTATCCATCAATCAATCCATCCATCCATCCATCCATCCATCTATCTATAAATCTATCTATACATCCATCTGCATAGTCATTTATCTATCAGTCCATCCATCCATCCATCCATCTATCCATCCACCCACCTGCATAGTCATTAATCCATCCATCCATCCATCTACACAGCCATCCATACATTCATCATCCATTCATCCACCCACCCATCTGCATAGTAATTTATCCATCCATCCATCCATCCATCCATCCATCCATCCATCCA
>JAAIIK010000393.1:300161-311030 GCA_014706435.1 Silurus glanis
GTGTGTGTGTGTGTGTGTGTGTGTGTGTGTGTGTGTGTGTGTGTGTGGGTATATACAGTATGCATGATTTTTCTGTAGTATGTATGCAGTCTGAAGAGAATTCCTTCTGTGGAGGATATTTTCGTGTCAGTGTAAATTCAGCCACACACTGAGATTAATGTGTGGAGTGTGAACACAAATCCTGTCACAACATTTACTAATAAACACTCGCCCCAGAGCTTTTTCCACCCCACTGATCTCAGTGACAGATATAATCCACACCTACACACTTGATAAGAAGGAGACCACCAGAGACCTGACACTCATCTGTTATTGTGTCAGAATGATTAGGAGAAATGAGTCAACAGCCATGAAATGCTCCCATTTAATGATTTTTTTATGACTGATTTGTTTATTCGCAGTCTGACAGTTACAGCTGTTAGAAGATAAAAAACGTATTAATTGACTATTATTAAATCTAAACAATTATAAAAGTCTACTATATGGACTGAATTTGTGTCATATGGGGTTCTTTCCCAAACTGCTACTCCAAAGTTTCAGGCACACAAGTGTATAGAAAGTATTTAGATGCTGAAGTATGAAAATTTCCCTTCACTTGATTTAGGAGGCCCAAACTTGTTGCACGAGCATCTGGTTTACATAGGTTGGAGTGGAAGATCTTAATCAAGTTAATGATCAACTTGGACTGTACTTAATGTCAAAGTTCTGCACCAATGGCTCAGGACCACAAGTTGCAGTTAATCACGCCTCATTTCACACCTCAACAATGATGAACTGTAATAAATGGACATTCGGTGCCACCCAGATGAGGGCAGGTTTCCTTTTGAGTCTGGTTCCTCTCAAGGTTTCTTCCTCATCTCATCTCAGGGAGTTTTTCCTCACCGCAGTCGCCATTGGCTCGCTCATTAGGGACAAACTTACAATTATAAGGAACAAACGTATACATTCTTTATTACTGAGCACTTGAATTTCTGTAAACTGTTCTGAGACAATGTACACTGTTAAAATCACGATACAAATAAAACAGAATTAAAATGAAATGAACTTTGAGGATGGATTTGGACTATATAATAAATATGAACAGTCTGCTACAAAGGCTTAGGACTGCAGTTTGCATAAACAGAAAAGAAAGAATAGCCTTTATTTTTATATATTATATACATTACAGCACAGTGAAATTCTTTCTTCGCATATCCCAACTTACTTGGAAGCTGGGGTCAGACCGCAGGGTCAGCCATGTTACGGCATCCCTGGAGTTAAGGGCCTTGCTCAAGGGCATAAGAGCAGCAGCTTGGCGATATGGGGGCTTGAACCCCTGACCTTCTAAACAGTAACCCACACCTTAACCAGTAAATGACCACTCCACCTAAGTCCTGTGTTTAAGGACCCATCATGAATGGGTTTTCTTTTTGACTCTGGTTCCTCTCAAAGTTTCTTCCTTATTGCATCTCTGGAGTTTTTCCTTAATCATTAGAGATAAACTTAAAGGTATCAACATATAAATAAAGATTGTATAACCTATTTATCCCTGTAAAGCTGCTTTGGGACAATTTCCATTGTTAAACATGCTCTACACATAAAGCTGAATTAAATTTAATTGAATCTTGAGTGGCCTCCTATAAAGCTCTGACCTCAACCCTATTGCACAACTTTGGGATGAATTTATCACGCTGACTGCACCCCAGGACTCCTCACCTCACCTAATAACGCCTCCAAGTGGCTGAATGAAATCTCAAAAATCGCAACAAAATCTAGTGGACGTCTTGCCAGAAGATTGGAGGTTACTATAGCAGGAAATGGGGATTAAACACGGAGTAGGATGTTCAAAATGTACATACAAATGTTATTGTCAGGTCAAACTTTTGGCTATATTATGTATTTGTAGAGTAAAATGGGGAGTTTTAGATTATCTGGGTGAGGTTGCTCACAATCACGAGGTTGCCAGATTCTTCTATAGTTGACTATTGATTTTATAAGGAAGCAGTTTAGAAAATAATGTAACATGGCCCACAATCATTAATGCCTATTTCTTTAGACTTTAAATAAAATGATATGAATGAAGATTAGAATCAAATAAACAGTTTGCTTTTTTATTGTAGAGCTGTTCATTCGTACCTGCTCAAGATCATAACAATAGCACAAAGTTAACATGTTTGGTGAGAAGAAAAATAACGAGAAAGAAAAACAGCATTAAAAATGATATATTTATACAATAACGTGTTTAATTATACACAGTAAAAAGGCATCCGAAACAATAGTGCACGTTTTCTATGTAATATATATTAAAGATGATAGATTATGGATCTACTTTCCGTGGGCTCACCACCTGCAGGAGGGACCGTAAGGGACGGTGCTGTGAGGATTGGGCAGCAGTCGAAGGCGGGGGCCTGCTTAGACTGCTGCCCCCGCGACCCGAATTACGGATAAGCGGGAGAAAATGAATGAATGAATGAATGATTATGGATCTATGTATAAAGTGCAATATATACTTGCATACTTGTTTTGAGAAATAGGAGTTACAGAGCTACAGAGAAACGAGTTCTGGAGGTTGTTTGGGTTCTAAATTGATTCCCAACCCATTAATATGAAAGCTGATCTTAGCTGTTGCCGAAGGAGGAAAAAAAAAAAAGAGAAAAAGGAATAAAATTCTTTCTAATGAAGTTACTGTTTTCTCACTGAAACGTCAGATCAGCATGAAGCTTTATACAGTGTGATGGTGCAGTTTTGGATAATGGATCTGGAAGAAGATTCAGAGTCTCAATATATATATATATATATATATATATATATATATATATATACTATATAAGTATATACATGCAAACATACAAAGAAAATCCAACATGCACTTCACTTCAATTTGACCTATAATGTACTGAAAATATATCACATATTAAATTAGACATTGGCGCGAGATAAACCATAAATTATACGGACAAAATTTTGTGGACACCTGGCCAAAAGATTGGTGCTTTCTTAACACCCCATTCCAAATCCAGTACCATTTGTGTCCCAGTCCAATTGTGGGCCTCCGATTTTGCGGTAATAGTTTGGAGAAGAACAAATTATGGCTGGAATAATCAGGCGTCCCAATACTTTTGTTCTTATACTGTAGGACTATACAGAGTTGTAATTATTATCATAGTGAAAAGGTGTAGTTGATTATATTGATCTACCAGTCATGGAAACAAAAATAAATAAATACCTAAATAACCATTACTTTCACACTGAAGGTAGAAATCACTTACTTTGTGGAAAAATTGCTCCGCTTCAACTGTCACAATTCCTGAAATCATGTACATGAGGATGCTTCAAATACCAGGATTCTGAGGGGATAGACCTCATGCTAGGTGATCTACAAGCATCATATACACATGAACAGATGGATATCTATTTTAGAAGTCTGATTTGCATTTCCTTACACTTGTCCGCTTTAATAAACGGTTTTATTTGTGAGCCCAAGTTCTACATGTATTACAACATTATTTTAGCCTCAGAGAATATATACTATCTATGAAGCTCTCTCAAAAAGTACTAATATGGAGTCTAATTTAATGCTACTTTCGGGATTATTATGTTTGGCTATAAGGCTAGATCTTGGTTTCGCCTATTTCTACTGTAATGCTAGTGCCACTTCCTCCACAGACAATTTTCTTCTCCTTCATTTTCACTTGTATGTCGATGACACTCGGTTTCACTCTCATACTTTCTCATCATTGGCTTTCTTTCGATTTTTCAACCCCACTTCTTATCTCCATCACAAGAAAGGCTGGATCTATAAAGCTCACTACTCAATTCGACAGTTGATGAAGTGAAAACGTATTTGTTTGGTTAAACCTTTTGTGAATATGTTTTTTCAAAGGGAAAGGAACAGGTCAGGAGTAATCATGGTTAGAGAGTTTTGGTGAATTGGGATGTTCGGATGGTGTAATCAAAATAAGCAGTTTGTTACAATGCCTTAAAGCTGCGATTACCATGAACAGTTTTGCATCCAAGTTCAATTCAAATACATTCATATAAATTTTATTTGTAGAGTACTTTTAACAATGGAAATTTCCCAAAGCAGCTTTACAGTAATAATAAGAGGTTAAAAATGTGAGAATGTATAAGTTTAGTGCTTACTGTATAAGCGCTAAATTGGCGAGCCAGTGGCGACTGTGGCAAGGAAAAACTCCTTCATACGGAAGAAACCCTGAGAGGAACCAGACTCAAAAGGGAACCCGTCATCATCTGGGTGGCACCGAATATCCATTCATTAAAGTTCCATTATACTGTTAAGTGATGGATGGTTAAACTGTTCAGGCAAATTGTGGTCCTAAGCAATTTTAACTGTTGATATTAATAACAGTCCATTGGCTCGCTCTTTGGTGTAAATTTATAGGGACTCATTTACGATGCTAACATGTACATTCACAATGCATTTAAAGTAGCAAAGCTTCTTTGGGACAATGTCCATTGCTAGAAGCACTATAGGAATAAAACTGGATTGAACTGTACTCTTCATTGATGGCTGGCCTCAGAAGTTAGAAAGTTGAATGTCATATTGGAGTCAACTCTGTACAACCACACATTAAATTTGTTATCACGTCTGCTATTTTCTTTCCGTACATATCAAATCCTCATCCCTCTATCACTGACTAATCTCCAACTAGGTAATAAATTTAAACTCTGCCAGGATGCGCACTCTCATTAAACCTTGGCAGCATATACGTAGCCTCCCCCTGTGATAGCTTTACAGGCTCTCTTCAACATTAAAATCCTTGCACAAATTGCTCAAGCTTCCTTACCAAAAGTCTCACATATGCCCATAATGTTTAGCTTCACTAGTCATTAATAACACGCTGAAGGGAAATAACTTGCCGTGTCCTCCAAGGTCCGACTCCGCCTGACAAAGTAGAGGGCAAATGGCTTTTGAATTTCAGATGCATGGCCAGTGGAGGTGCTGGGATCAATTCCTCAAATCTGAAACCATCCTTTTTTTAGTCATCATTACATACAAGAAAATGTAGTGAAATATATATTAAAGTCACTAAAATATAAGCATCATAACTACTAGCAAATACTCTTTAAAACTGAATAGTAATGAAACTCAGAAGTGTGTAGGAACCTCATAATTATGGGGCAGATATACTTCAGGACTGGAACCGTAGGCTAATAAAGCTGCTGACTAATGAACCGCAGAGCTGTAGACTAATAAAAGTCTTTTGAGCTGATAAAATAAAAGAACAATGCTTGGTGGAACTTAACAAGGTTGGATGGAAACAATCCCAATCAAACCTATCAATCAAAGATCTAGTGAAAGATTATAACCCACCTTAGTGGAGAGTACTGGGATCCACTGAAGAGAGTAGGATGAGAGAGAGCAGTGTCACTTCTGAGTCGCTGTTGCATAGGCAGGGGAGAATCTGTACTTGGTTGAATCAGCCTGAGAATATCATCAGAATTGAGAGATTTAGTGTTTTAGCCAATGTAAAGGTTGGCTCTGAATAAGGAGAATGAGGTTTGACGGTTTTATTGCAATAAATCAGTGGCCATCAGTTACATGCCAAGACCCCCTTGTATGATCTGCGGAGAGTATTCCAAAGAATAAATCTGGACCCCCATTGCCTGTTTTTTCCAAGTGAAACATTACACCTCAGGGGACAGTGCCCCAGTACTTGCAGAATACTAACAAATTGATGAAAGCACATGATATTACCACACATTTTACACATCCATATAGCATTTGGATGGCTGCTCAATCCAATCAAATTTCCCAATCTGCCACAAGCCTGGTAAATCAGTGTTATGCATACATTACATTACATAGCCAACATTGATTCACAGTGTGTGGTAAGACTTCACAGTGCTAATTAGCAAGTGTGAGCCAGTTGGTACATCAACTCAGTGTCAAACGTTGCTCTCTCTAGCAGAGTCAAACAGATAAGTCTGGGAGCTCCCCCGGACTGTCTGCAAACTCTGGTGCCTTAGACTGATGGTCCTAAAAGATTTTATATAGGTGGAAGTGTTTTGATGTTGTGTACCCCATAATTTAATCCTGGTACACTGTCTAAAGCCTAAAGTAACCTTCATGCAGGAGCTGAAAAAACAGTATCGATATGCTGAAGGTGTTTGTGGTGGCACCTTGCTGGGGGCTCACAGAGACAGAAACAGCATTTCTCAAAGGAGCTAGGCATGTTTTTTGATTTGCATAGTTCCCCAAAGAGCCCCTTAAAACCTCTTTGTATAAATCCATACAAGATATTGATCTTCAATGGGGATTATATAAGATACAATTTTATTAGCAAAGACCTTAGAAAAGGGTCTGAAAACTGGATGCCTTGGTGACCAGCAGAGTGACTTTTATCAACCCACCAAACATAGAGGTCCCTCCTAAGGTTATTTCACAAATATATATATATAATATATAGTGTTGATATTTCTTTTCTATATTTTAGCAAGTACTACTGTATTCAGGTGCTTTCAGAATTCCAAGTTACCAACAGGCTCAGTTCTTCCTGACTGTAGAAGTCATGTTAGACACTTGCCTTGATGTTTACAACACCACAATTCCTTTCAAGGTGTGTTATGACAGCTGCTAAAGCTCAGAAAGGACAACTCTACAGCATTTGCCCTTATTCAGAGCGGCTTGCAATATGGGCCGCAATCAGGGGCCCACCAGAGACATCTTGAACTCTCGATCTTCTAATCAGAAGGCCACTGAGATACCACTTATCATTATCAGTAGAAGCTCAAATAATGGTAAAAAATGTCACATGGTGGAAACTGAAGTACAGCAACTCACAGTAACTTTTGTGCCTGAACATCTCTTGAGATGGTAATGGGTCTGATTATGGACTTGATGAACTTCATTTTTCTTTTCTGAAATAATCAAAAACAACAATTCCTTCAGTCAAAAAGACAGAAATTCAATCTATGAGTCAACATATTAAGAAATCAGCAGAAAAGCTGTGTTTTATGGCGATGGCGTCATCCTGAATTACAGCAGGACCTCAATTAACCAGTAAATAAATAATGCACAGATGATGAACAGATGATAGCGTCTGGACTCATTAAGTCTGATGCTTAAGGATAAAATACTCACCATATGCCACTCGACTCTGCTCCTCTTATTAGAATATTTTCAAGAAGTCCCTGGATTAGCAGCAATATTGATGCTGATACAACGGAAGTATCACAAAATCCTTTATTTAGGTCTTAGTATCAGGTCAAAACTTCTGACTATAAGTGTGAAGTTAAATGCAGGGAAAAAAAATAATAAAAAACATGAGCATAAGGTACAGTTGTATGCAAAAATATTTGCCCCCTCGGCTAAATCATAGATTCTGGATATGCACATTTTTGGCAATTATGTTCACCCAAATCCAAGGTCTGGGATTATTATTACTTGTTACTCATGTTTAGATCTGTCAGTTGATGACAGTTCCAGATATTGTTTGACTCATTGACCTTTGTGCTTGCAGAATGTTGTACATTTAATGACAGCAGAAGTGCCAGAAGTTACATTTCTGCTTTAATATGGTTTAAATATAAGTCATGCATGCTTAATTAATGCATGCATGGGAAGAAAAGGTCAGTGGTAAAGGTGTTGGGTTACTATTCAGATGGTCAGGGGTTCAAGCCCCCGTATCGCCAAGCTGTCATTCTTGGGCCCTTGAGCAAGGTCCTTAAGCCTCTGTGCTCCAGGGGCGCCGTATCATGGCAGACCCTGTGCTCTGACCTCAGCTTGGATATGCGGAGAAAGAATTACACTGTGCTGTAATGTATATGTGACAAATAACGAGTATTCTACACTTTTATTCGTATACTTTCCAGAAGTTTGTGGACACTAGAGCATGAAATTTACTTTCTGACTTCCATATTTGCTGTAACAGTGGCGTTATGAAAGTCAGGAAGTCAGGTAAAGGTGAAGTGAGGAGGCCTGGGGTGCAGTCCATCCATGTGTTCTAGTTCATCCCAAAGGTGTTAAATAGAAGAACAAGGTTTATAGAAGGCCAATAATTATCTTGTGCTCCAGCCCATGTAAAGCATATCTTCACAGAGCTGGTTATGTGCACAGTGACATTGTGATGCTGGAACAACTGTGAGCTAGATATGGCTTGAAAACACTGGCTTTTATTTAAACTACGAATCCTACTGCCTCTTGCTCGTCTACACTTTTTTGTTTTGCTTGTCCCCTTTTTCCAGTCTTTGCTTCATCATTACATTTCCTTTCACCTTTAAAGGCAACAATGAACCTCAGTTAAAGTAATGAGAAGTATATTCCATAACATAGCCTCCCTTTTTTTTTTTTTTTTTTTACAATGTAATTACAACCTAGACTTAATAAACACTAGCATTATTCATTATTCTGAACAAACAGTCCTTCAAAATTGATTTAAATAAAATCTAGTCGAAAATGCACTTAAATATTTCCACTTGAGATATTTGCTTGACGTAAAGAGATATTGCTTGATATTTACAGTGCGTGACTTACCAGCTGTTGCTTGTTTTCTTATTCTTTCTTTTTTTATTGATTTCACTTTCGCTTCTTTTACAAGTAAACACTGCCAGATCCTCGGAAATCCCCTGTGAATCTGAAAAGGTTTATTTCACTTGAGAGACATACATCGAGAATTCATCATTGAAAAAAAGTCTTTAAATACCCAGATATTCTCTAGAAGAACAAAAGTATTGGGACACCTGATTTTTTTCAGCCATATTTACGTTTTCTCCCAAACTATTGGCACAGCATTTGGAGGCATGCAATGTTAAAGGAAGTCTTTGGATGCGGTAGCATGACATTTTCATGCATGAACTAAGAGCCTGATCCAGCTCAGAGTTTTCTCACTCTACATGACAGGGATCAATCTAGTGATCGTCGGATGGATTGACGTATAAAAAAAAAAAAAATTAAAGAAAGTGATTAATTGAGACTATAATTAAGCTCGGTATCTGATTAGTCGGTACACACACATTTGATTTGTAATGCTGAGAGATTTTCCTGAATTTTTATGAATATCCAAACAGATATGGATGAGTACATTGCATAGATTACCTTCAGGATGTAATTCTTCTTCGAACCACTAGAGGCTGCTAAAGCCTGCAATATAGCAGTTATACGAGCAAATACCAATTTGTACAGTAACCATGTGTGTGTGTGTGTGTGTGTGTGTGTGTGTGTGTGTGTGTGTGTGTGTGTGTGTGTGTGTGTGTGTGAAAAAAGAGAGAGAGAAGAGAAATGAAACTGACTGCTCACTCATAAAACCCAGTTATTAATTAAAATGTGACTTTCCCTAAGTGAAAGCAATAAATACGGGGCCTCGGCAGCACTGCGGGAATTAGACGGTCGATTTATGCTGATGACATCATTATTAACAGGAATCCGAACAACAGTGGACTTGTATAGGCTCGCAAATTAAATTAAAATTGAAAATAATACGAGCGTGTTGATTTCAGAGCATAAAATTAATACATGCAGGGAAAAGGCCGGGCAGTGCAGAGGCGGAAAAACACCTTTTACACAGCAGAAAGGAGGAGAAAATGAAGTCAGCAGCACTATAATACTACCTGTGGATTTGCACACATCTTAACAAAATCCTAGATATCCATCCATCCATCTGTATATCCTATCCATGTATTATTCATTAATCCATGCTATAATCATCCATCAGTTTATTATTGTTTTAAGCAACCCATCCATATTTTTAAATATCCACCAATCCATCTATAAATTTTACTCCCCCATCCTTCCATTTATTTACTCCTCTATCCAGTCATATGTTCCTCCATTCTCTCATCTACTCCTCTATCCACTCATCTGCACATATATCCACTCATCTGTCTTTCCTTCCAATTATCTGCCCTTCTCTCCACTCATCTGGCTCTTCATCTGTCCCCCCATCCCTTCATCTACACATATATGTACACCCTCCATCAGTTTTTCTGCCCATTTATCCACACATCTGCCCGTATATCCACTCACCAGCTATCTATTCATTCATCTGCCCCACAATCTCCTTATCTGACTCTTCATCCATTCATCTGCCCCTCCATCCACATATCTGCCCATTTATTCACTCTTTTGCCCACATATCAACTCATCTGACCCTTCATCCTCTCATCTCAGATAAAACCATAAACTACACTCTACACTACACTCTGTGAAACATGGTGGTGGTGGTATAGTGTTGAGTGGCGCTTAATGTCCTCTCGCATTTGCTGGAGCATCATGAAAAATCTGTTAAAGACTAACAAATAAAAGAAACTACGAATTTCTTGTTTCTAATCATTCAGAATGGAGGTTATTGGTTTATAAAGGAGCCATGTTTGACCTGGAACAGCTCTTTCTTAGGTAAAGGCGTACCATAGATGTAATGAATTCCTTTTTGACTCTGGTTCCTCTTAAGGTTCCTCCCACATGCTATCTCAGAAAGTTTGTCCTTTGCAATGTCACCACTGGCTCGCTTATTAGGGTTAAACATATAGGGACTAATTCATACGTCTGGAAAGCTGCTCCTGAACAATGTCCATTGTTAAAAGGGCTATACAAATAAAAATGAATTGAATTGAAGATGGGCAAATCAAATATGAGAAAGGTAATATTGGACCTCGACTGAGAATAAGTTTAATTAGTGAGATGGTGGAAACGCAAATGTTCAGCGGAAACAGGCTTTTAAAGGACACTGATCATCCAGTGAAGATGGGATCAAGCCGATTTAATGATGTTGATTTTGTATCCGAAAGGTCAGGTGTGTTCTCTTCCTGAAATGAACAAACGACATCCATTTAAAAAAAAAAAAAAAAAAAAACTAAGCCTTACGGATTTTAGATTGTTTAACACTGTGTGTGTGTGTGTGTGTGTGTGTGTGTGTGTGTGTGTGTGTGTGT